>PVHX01008993.1:0-79392 GCA_004024805.1 Geosciurus inauris | reverse complement strand
ACACGCTGCTTGTCCCTGTCCACCCCATGTGCCGTCCCACACACTGCTTCTCCCTGTACATCCCACGTGTTGTCCCACGTGCTGCTTGTCCCTGTGCACCCCCGTGCTATCCCACGTGCTGCTTGTCCCTGTGCACCCCCGTGCTATTGGGTAGCCGTGGCCGTCTGCCTGCCTCATCCTGTCTGGTCTTTTGTCGGGGCTGCCCCGGGCATTTTCTTCACATCTTTATTCCAAGCAGTTAATTCTCATTTGGCATTTCTAATACTAGCTGAACATTTTATTTCAATGACTGTAATTTTTTGTTTCTAGACACTTCATTTGCTTCTTTAAAAAATGTTCCTGGCAGATTATGATAGATGCCAGACCCATCTATGTCAATACCCATTTAGGAATTGGGGAGTGATTGAGGTTGGATACGTAACCCTTGGGCTGTCTGTGAGCTGGACTTGGACCACCGCACCATCGTTGCATTTGACCACTGCGGCCGTGTGTTGAGCCTCAGGGACTGGTGCTGTCCCGAGTCTGTGCTGCAGTTCTCACACGTCTGGATAGTTCCCCGTGCCTCGTACAGCCATCCTGTAAACTGAGAACCGTGTCAGGTGCAGACTGAGAGAGGGGCTGTGGCTTCCCTGGAGTCACTCGGATCAGCCAGTCCCGAGTTTCCCTGGGGCAGGTCAGGTGGTGCTGGAGCAGTCAAGGACGCTGGAAGGAAGGACCCTGTGTGCAGGTGTTCCTCTGCTGTCTCTGCCGCAGCTCGGCCCGTCCTGGGGAGCCGGCGCCAGTGCTCCGCCGCCGCCTGGCCTGCAGAGCCTCCAAGAGGTGTGGTGCTCCCTCACCGCCACCTGCAGAGGTGATGGCGCTGAGAGGTAGCAGCCCTGATGCCACCGTCAGCTCCTTCGTCAGCGCTGTCCCCCTGCAGCGGTTAGTGTGTGCATCCTGCAGACTGGGCTGTGTAAGCCGTGCATAGCACCGTCTCTGAAGCATTTGAAAGGCCAGTGTGGAGAAGTATTTTAGGCACAGCTCCTCAGACACCCTGTTGTGCACGCCGGGTCACACCTGCCTCAGGCGACTGCTTAGTGGGGCTGGATTCCGCCTCTTTCACCTGCTCAGTCTGTGCCAGATGCAGGGAGATGGCTGCAGCCTCTGAAAATGGCCCTCAGGTGCCTGATGTGCTCATTATGTGGCAGAGCCTGTGGACGCCTGCTCCTCCAGCTGGGGATCAGATTATGTCCCCAGCCAGGGCATTGTTAGCCCTTTAGCAAGCTGACTGCAGCTACCGTTCGGGCTCAGAGGCTCTAATCTCCTTTCAGTTCCTCTAAGCCTTCGCTCCGCCATCCCTACGGCAAGTGGTCCACTCTGCGCACAGTCGCCGCCTCGAGTGTGCCGCTTCCATTCGTTTTGCCCCGATTATCTTTTTATCTCATTAAGTGTCTTTAGCTCTTGTGTCACACGCTAAAATAGACAGAGGCGTTAAATCAGCCTTTAAGATACAACTCGGTGTTTTCTCTTCGACACAGTGGACTGTTACAGAGTCAAGAGGCTTTATTTTATTCCTAACTCTTGCACTAATGAGCTGTGTGAACTTGGAAAAGTCCGTTGACTTCACTGGGCCTCCGTTTCCTCATTAGTAAAATGGAGAGGCTGCGTTCATTCAGCGTGGTGTCTGAGATCTTTCTAGCTCAGCTGTCTTGTGGCTGTGTGTCTCTTCTGTGCGCATGGATGGGTTGTGCAGGGGTGCTGTGCTTTGTGCTGTAGACGTGGTTTTAAACAGAGCCTGTGCTTTGTCCTGTGGCTTGGCTTCATGCAGAGCCTGGGCTTTGTGCTGTAGATTTGACTTTGTTCCAGCCTGTGCTCGATGCCAGGGGCTTGGTTTTATACAGAGCCTGTGCCCTGTGCTATGGCTTGTTTTTGTATGGAGCCTGAGCTTTGTGCCATAGACCCATGTGGAGCCTGTGCTATGCACGACAGCCTGGTTTCATCAGAGCCTACACCCTGTGCTGAGTTTCGCTCATGCAGAGCCTGCGCCCTGTGCCGTGGCCGTGGGTTCACACAGAGCCTGTGCTTTGTGCTTTAGGCATGGTTTTATACAGAGGCCTTGGACCCTGCCCTCTGGGGGCTCCTAGTCATTGTACTGTTAATTCAAGGCAGGCAGTTATATCATAGGACTTAATTTCTTGGCAGTCTTAAAAACAGAGTTGAAAGGCAAACACCTCCCTAGCTATTATAGGGTTTTCCTTCTTAAAATGCCTCAGTTTCTTTGATATCTGCTGCGTGTGCATTGAAAGCTCTGTTGCAGTTCAGACAGCATGGAAATCTTGAGCTTCAGAACCAGTTTGTACATCTCCAAGGGCATATCCCTTGTTTACCTTGAGCTTCAACCACTTCTGAGGTTTCCAATAATGCCAGCCACAGTCCTTGTAGCCAAAGTACCTCTGCTCATCCAGTTTTGTAGCCACATGTGGCTCTTGGGTCAGGGTGTTTGGCTGGAGCCACCTGTGTGCTGAGAACTCCAGCTTTCTGGTCTCAGATAATGTCTCATATTTATAGTTTCAGTATGGGACTTTATTTTTTGTATGAAGGATTGAATTCAGGGGCACTCGACCACTGAGCCACATCCCCAGCCCTATTTTGTGTTTTACGTAGAGACAGGGTCTCACTGAGTTGCTTAGCACCTCGTCATTGCTGAGGCTGGCTTTGAACTTGTGATTCTCCTGTCTCAGCCTCCTTAAGTGCTGGGATTACAGGCTTGCGCCACTGCGCCCAGCTGGGACTTTGAGTTCACTTTACACTCACCAGATTTTCAGAGAAAGCTCTGGAAAGAAAATTGTGTAATCTTTTAGAAAACCTAAATAAAAATTTCACACACTAGACATTCCTTAAAGCTTTCTTCTTTTTATTTAGTGATTTTTAGAGAAATATATTGATTGATTAGTATTTTGCAAACTGTCAAGTTCGGTCTGTGTCCACCATACTTGTTCTGATCTGTCCCTCCCAGGAGGAACCTCCTTTCTGTCTGCTGTTCTTGAACACGTCCCTGCAGTGTTTGCTGGCTTCATGGTTTTCTGTATGAAAGTGTTCATTCATTTTTTTTTTAAAGACTTTAACCTTTATTTTATTTACTTGTTTTTATGTGGTGCTGAGGACTGAGCCCAGTGCCTCACCCTTGCTAGGCAAGTGCTCTACCACTGAGCTATAACCCCAGCCCTTTTTCATTATTTGCAATCCGTCCAGGGCATGTGACTTGAAGATGACTGTGATACAGGATCCACCAAAGCATCCGTTGGTGATGGACAGGTAAAGAAAACGTGGTACACACGCACGGTGACACTCTCCAAGACAGATGGAGAAAGCATGGCGTGCCCTGGACACTCTTCAGCCTGAAAGGAGGGCATTCTGTCACTTATGACAACTGGGGTGAACCCCAGGGTCATCATGCTGAGTGCAGTGCGTCAGGCACAGGAGAGCTTTGTCATCTCACTGAGATGTGGAAGCGGAGCCTGGCTCGCAGAATGGAGGGAAGAGTGGTTGTCCCCAGGGCTGGGGTCAGCCTGGGCAAAGAGGAGGAGTTATTAGAGGGGAGGTTTCAGCCAGCCAGCAGGAGTGAGTTCCAGAGACCTCAGATGCCTGACTGGGCATCTTACCAGTGTATCGTGTGCCTAAAAATTGGTGAGAGATGATTTTAGGTGTTTTCACAACAGCAGCAACAACAAAATAAGTATGTCAGGCACAGTGTGTTATGGCTCCATGTCCTGTTAATACACTGTAAACACATAGTTTTTATCAATTAAAAATAAAGCTTCTTGTACTGCAGCACCATTTCTGAGGCACAAAGCTGTGCACAAGTACCCACTTCAGTGTATGTGCTGCACCTGGAGAAGCACTACCTGTGCCATGCTGGGCAGCCCATGGCTCTGTTGGCCCCACAGCCTCTGGTGGGGGCTGTGTGGTGGGTGGCCTGGGCTGTGGGCCCACTCCTGTGTGCTGCCGCGGTGCAGGGGCTCTCCTGATCTCGTGCTCACGCCTGTGGCCGGCTGTTCCAGGGAGAATGAATTCTGCCTTCCTACTGGTGGATGAGGCCCAGGTGTCTTCGTGTCCCCAGCTGGCCCTGTGGGTCTCCAGTCTTTCGGTCTTTTTTTTCTAGACTGCTGGCCATCTCACCAGGCCATTGGACGCACCCTTGAGCGTGTGCCATGTTCCTGGTGTGCTACAAAGACAGTCAGTGCAGAGCTCACAGCCTGCTCCTGGAGGCGGTATCTTCTCACACCGTGGTTCGCAGGCGCTTTCTCCAGAGTGTGGCTGCTAGAGAGCTGCTGTCCCTCTCTGGCTTGTGCCTGTGTGCTGTGCCCTCCCATCCATAAGCTGGCTCAGCTTCCTCCTCCTCCAGCCAGGAGAACAGGTCCACAAGTGGCCTTGGGGTGCTGCTGAGTCCTGTCATCTAGGTGCCTGCTGTGTACTTCTGTGCGGCCCCGGTCTTCCTGGCTGTGTGCTGGGTGCACTGTTTTACAGCAGATCGCTGCTGACTGTCTGATTCCATGACCTGAGCATGTCTCATGAGCGGCCCATGGTCAGGGCTCTACCTGTCAGGGCCTGGCAACATGGCCCAGCTGGTTGTCACAGGAGTGTCTCTGCTGGAGACGGCATGGCCTGCCTGCAGCACTGGGCGGGTGCTTCTGCCATTGACACCTCCCATGCCAGCAGGGTCCCTAGGTAGTGTGGCCCCAGAGGCCGGCCTAGCTGCCTGTTCCCCAGCTAAACTCATGGCTGGGCCTTTCAGCCTCTCTTGTTGGCGTCCCAGCATCCTGGGGCATCACCTACAGTATGAGGAGGATATCGGGCCCACCCTCCTCTGTGGGTGTGAGGCAGCACCATCGCTTGCTCTCAGATGTCCTGCCCTTCCCTTAAGCCTCGGTGGAGTGGCAGGTCCCCAAGTTGTGACAGTCTGTCTCCTGCACCCTCCTCTGCCCAGGCAGCATGCCGCCCAGTGCACTGGCCAGTGGTGCTCCCTGGCTCTCCATGCTCCTCTGAACTCTGCAGGATGTGGAGCAGGGCAGCCGCCAGGCTCCGCGCAGCCTGTGCGCTGTCCCCCACTGCTGGCACACGCAGGCAGTTCCTGACGGATTGCTTCACTGGGTGGGGCAGATGCTTTTGGAGGCAGTGTGCAGACGTCCTATACCGCAGGCTGTGAGTCTGCTTTGAGTCCACATCCGGCACCACATCTGTGTGCAGGGCTCCTGCTTTGTGAATCGTGGTGTAGTCTACAGTCATTGTCCAGGGCCTGCTACTCTTCTGCAGAGACCAGTGTGAAGTGACCCAAGCCATGCCCTTCATCTCCTTGATTGCTGGAGTAGGCATGTGTGTCCACATCCCAAGAGGCATCCCCTTGATCTCCCACTGACTCTCAAGGCCACAGACCCAGGATGGACTTTTCAGAAGCTGCCCAACGTGTCAATCCCATTTTACACGTGTGGGCCATGGAGATGACCACTGCCTGGGTCCGCAAATAGAGGACTGTGTTTAAGCTTTCCCTGTGCTGTGCCAGGAGTCCATTTTCTTGGGTGTGCTAAATATTTGGGCTCTGTGCCACCTGCTTTCCAGCTTTGAAAGTTTCTTTTCCTCTCCTCTCCTGGTGGGTTTGTCTTTAGGAGACAGAACCCCACGCTCCTCTTTGGCCTGTTTGGAGGGCTTCAGGGTGGAGCGGAAGGTGGAGCGGAAGGTGGAGCGGAAGGTGGAGCGCCTGGTGGAGCACCTGTGTGTTTGCGGTAGCCAGTGCCGTTGTGGTTGTTCGGTTGCTGTTTTCGTCAGCTTTTTTGCTGCTGTGACCAAAAGACCTGACAAGAAAGATTTTAGAGGAACAAGAGCTTATTTAGGACTCATGGTTTCAGAGGTCTCAGCCCATAGACAGCTGACTGCGTTGCTCTGGTCCCAGGGTGAAGCAGAGCACCGTGGCGGACGCGTGTGGGGAAGAAAGCAGCTCAGGACATGACGGGAAGCAGGGAGGGACTAAGCGTGGCTCATCAGGGACGAAATATAAACCTCAAAGGCACACCCCCAGTGACCTGCCTCCTCCGACCACCCCCACCTGCCTGCAGTCACCGTCCAGTCTATCCATCCAGGTGGACTCATGCACTAGTGAGGCTGAGGTGCTCATAGCCCAGTCATTTCACCTTTGAGATTTCCTGCATTGTCTCACACATGAGCTTTTGGGGCACAGCTCACATCTACACCACAGCATGGCTGACCCCACACTGTTGAGGTGATGACCTCTAGTGTGGGCAGGGTGATGGTGTGCGTGGACAGATAGAAAGGCTTTTAGATGTCCAGCCTGTCACCTGGGCCTCCTCCCTGACATAGACTTTGAAGGGAGGCAGTGATTGGAGAGTGAGGATACTGTTTTGGCCTTCCTGGTCACAGGAAGTGGTCAAGGCTGATGAGCGGTGGTTCTGGAGGTCACCTGGGCAGAGCCCTGTGGAGGAGGAATCGGGCCGGGACAGTCTGCCACAAAGTGGCTGCTTCACCTCCCTGCTGCCATTGGCCTGCCGCTTCCCTTTCTTCTGAAGTCAGTCGTGCCTCCATGTTCTGACCCTTAGAAAGGCAGTAGTGTCCACGCCTCCACTGGGCCAGTGTTGCTGGGGTTGTTTGGCTTTCCCAGGTGGAGATGCTGACTCCCTCTCGGCCCTCTCCTGGCACCAGGAGAGCAGTTACCACCCCACAGGCTCTGTAGGAGGGCTGCGTGGCCACACATCTCAGCAGAAAATTAACGTCTGTGGATGTGCAAGCCACTGAGATTGCCATTTCTTAGTTAAAGGCAGACATCTCAATTTCAGCATGTAGATACATACGGATACAGATGTGATTCTCTTCGGGAAAGAGTCCGTGTTTCCTACACACTCACCAAGTGTGTGTGAGGAGCGCTGCCCTGCAGTCCCTCCTGCTTGCTTGTGTCTGACTGTGGATGGTGACGGCGGCCAGGAGGCCAGATGTGTTGTCCTTGGGTCTACTGCTGTCTCCTGGTCCACCTGTTGGTGTCAAGATGAGCGGCTGTCCTAGCTAGGCAGGTGGCGTGCTTTCACCTGTCCTGAGGCTTCCCCCCTGCACGGTGCCCATGTGTGGTATATCTTAGTTCCTGTGTAGGGAATACCACTGCCAGGGGTGTTTTCTTCTTCTAACATCCAACAGGATGTGTCCTAGTCTTCATTTGATGCCATTTGATGCCACCTGTTAGTTGAGGTGGCCTTTAAAAGGGAAAGGAAGGTGTTTAGCACATTTGCAATTTAAAATTAAATGGAAAGCAAAATCTGAAAGAGCTTATGCAGAGGAATTTAGTGTTTCATTTGATTTTATAAAACTTGGACACACTGAGAACTTTCTGAAGGGGCCGAGTGCTGGAGCCCAGTGCTTCTCACACCTGTTGACCCCCCACCGCACAGTGGCTTTTCAGGGTGCACTGGGAATGTCCAGATCTCTGGAGGCCCTGAGAAGTGAAAGGCTGAGTGAGCAGGGCCCAGAGCCACTGGAGGCAGGGCTGTGAGGAGGAATCCATGTTCTACGAGGACACCATGTTGGTGGTGGTGGTGGTGGGGACATCATGGAGGGGCCGCAGGTGCTGGGCTGCCCTCTGCTGGCTGCCAGGGCGCATGAGTGGGATGTGTGGGCTTCAGCCCCAGGCACCTCTGAATGGCCTTGCCCTCTGAGCCCAGCGCTCACCACTGCTGGTGAACTGAGGTAGGCCAAGGTGTGGCAGTGTTTCCAGACAGACCTTCTCATGTGCTCAACGCCTGCTTAAGAGGCCCCATGGAGCCGTGAGCAGAGACCTCTTCAGTGCCCCTCAGACACACGAGCTGCATGCCTGCTGATGGTTCCCTCATCCCTTGTTTTGCTCCCGTTTTTGAGGAGCCATTGGAAAAGAGTGGGAGGAAATTGATTTTGAGGAAATTAAGTTTTCTTGGGAAACAGAATGACAGCTTCCAATCAAGGGCAAAGTGGGCTGGCTGCGGCTAATTCTGGGTGGCGCCTGGTGCTGCCACGGTCTGGGTGGGCCCTTCCCATGCTGCCACCTGCAGAGCAGACGTGCCAGTGGTGGCGTGTGAGTGTGGTGTGCTGTCTGCAGACCACCCTGCTGACGTTCTCCTTTGTTGCTCAGCCTCCGACAGTCGAGTCCAGGCACGTGCGGCGGTGTGGAGGATGCCCAAGGAGTTGGAGTCCGGCAGCCAGGAGTCCCCCGACGACTCTGCAAGCACCGCTCAGACCCTGGAGCTGCTCTGTCACCTTGACAACACAGCCCATGGCAGTGTGGCCTGGTAGGATGCTGCATATTTCATAGGGCCAGAACAAGCCCTCAGGCTGCTCAGGTGCTGCAGTCTGCACAGGAGCCAACCCACACGCCTGAGAGAGGCTGTACCTCCATTTTTTGGGGGGGGGGGTCGGGTTGTATTCTAGATGAACCATTCTCCTGGAAGCCCACCGCATGCATGGTGCAGATCCTGTGTCCCTTCTTTTCCTCTTGGTCTAAGCGGAGTTGTCCAGGGTCACCTGACAGAATCAGTCAGCCCTGTGCAGCACTTCCCACAGGTCATCTGCCTCAGGCTGAGGGCAGCGTGCTCTTCCCATGGACTCTACATGGAGCGCACAGTGTGCCTGGCCTGCCGTGTCCCTTGGCCTCCTGTGGTCTCTGTGTCTTCAGCTTTCTTTCCCCCGTCAGTCTTGTGGTGTATTAGAGGCAGGGGGATATGACTGCTATCGCAGAGGCTCCCTGGGCAGTTGCTGCCTGTGCATTTGGAGGTTGGCTGTGTCGACCCACCCAGCCACTCCCAGGGGTGCCTTTGCACAGCGGTCACGGCTGGTCTCTGATGGGGCTGAAGCCATGGTGAAATTAGAGGCCATGATTTCCAGAAGGGGCGCTGGAGCATAATGTTATGGAGGTTTATAGTGACCGTGATTATTTGCTCAGTACAGTGAAACTTCAGTGTGTGCGTGCGTGTGTGCGCACGTGTGTGTACGTGCTTGTGCATCTGCAAGGAGGCCTGTGCCTCTGTACAGCTGCGTCCGTCATGGCTGTGCCAGTGAAACAAATACAACCGAGCACATGCTTGCTAAGCATCTGCTGCACACACGCTGCTGGGCTCCAAGGGCAGCAGGCGAGGGTCCTGGGACCTGGCCTTAGAGAGTCCTTGTCTCTAGGGGAGACTCAGTGCAGGCAGCTGGAAAGTGTCAGGAAAGTGGTGACGAGTACTAATGAGCGGCGTGCCAGGGCCCCAGAGGAACCTACGAGTCAGACTGCTGGAGGACTGAGTGTCCTGGGATGACACTGGGGCGAGGCTGAGGGCCCGTCTGGGTCTCCCTGGCCATGTCTGGACCTGGGCCTGGTTTTGGAGCAGTGCCCGTGAGGCAGCATGCACTCAGGAGGCCCACAGCAATTGAGGTGGGTCAGATTCTCTGGTGGTTCTTCTGTGGTTCTTCCCTGCTGGAGGGCTGCTCTGAGCGTTCATGTCACGCCTGCCCTTGTGGAGTTCAGGCTGGCTGGTGAGTCCTGAAGCCCCAGGAGCAGCTGCCTGTGTGCTGTCCCTTGACTGCCTACCTTTAGATTCCCTGTGCACATCTCATGCTCCACCCAGAGTCTCATGTGAGTGGTCACATTTCCCGGCAAGCATTTGCATAGGTGTCCCTTAGTGCACGTGTTGTGTGTGTCCCTTGTCCCTGGAGGCAGTGGTGTGGGGAGCTGACGAGTGAGCTCTAGGTGGGTCAGCAGTTGCTCACAGAGAGCCACAAGGACAGAGACAGGGAGCTCAGGAGGGGCTGTGGAGCTTCTGGGCTGCATACCTTGTGCATATACCCGTCAGATGCCACTCAGAGGGCAGGCCATGTGTGTATGGTCAGGAACTGAATATTAGCTTGGGACACTAAACTGCACCGTGCACACACCCGTGAAAGGGAGGCTTGTTGTGAAGTGGTTGTGATATTTACACAGTCAGCTGTCCTCAGTCACCAGAGTGCTGTCTATTCTGACTTTGCTGCCATTGTTCAAAGCATCTCTTGAACTCTTTTCTTCCATCTAGTACACTAGTGCATATTTTCCCCTGTGTGTCTGTTTTGAGTGTTTCACATCGAGGTCATTGTACATTCAGCAGCCGTTGTAGAGAGAGCACAGGACCCCACACAGCCTCCACCCGGGCTCCTGTGGTACCTGTGACAGCCGTGCAAGCTCACCACCTGCACGTGGCTCTGAGTACTCTGCCAGCCCCGTGTGGTTCCTCGCACTTGCATGGGGGCCTCCACTAACGTCTAGAACAGCTTGCCCAAGGTCCTTTGGCTGCAGCCATCTTCCTTTAATGCCCACAAGTGCCAGTCTGTGCTCCATCCCTAAATTGGTCATCTCCAGAAGGTTATATAAGTGAAATTACGCACTGTGTAACTTTGATACTGACTTTTTCAAAAGCTTAATTCCTTGGAGTTGCATTAATTCCCCGGTTTTGTATGTATTGATTGATCGCCAGTAGTTCCCTTGTGTTGCTGAGGCGTCTTCCATGGTCTCCTGCACTGCAGTCCGTCTAACCCTCGCTTGCTGAAGGATGTTGGGGTCTTGCCAGCTTTGCGCTGTTGTGAGTAAAGCTGCCATGAATGCTAGCATGCACGGACTCTGGCTCAGCCGTGGCACCTTGGGTTCTTAAGAAAGGGCATTCCTTTGCCAGAGGGACTACATGTTTGATGTCTTGCTGTCGTGCATGCGGACCAGCTGCTGTCCTTGCCAGCACAGAGATATTCCATGTCTCCTGCAATCTGTCCTCTGTTTTTGCCAGCACTGTCCTCTGTCCTCTGACTCTGTCCTTGCCAGCACTGGGTGTAATCAGGGATATTTTTGAAGAATCTTCAGTGGTTTCCAGGTTTTATTAGACAAGAAATTTCAGTTTTGAAAATTTAAGTCACAAGTGTGGTGGATCTATTGGGGGCTGGACACAGAGTGATCAGGGGTGGGCTTTCCTATTTGGTTTGTCAGTGGATGCTGAGCAGCTGTGGGACAAGTCCTTAGCCTTTCCTAAACAATGCTGCTGGCTGTCAGAAAGCGTGCAAGAGTGTTGCACACTGCCTGTGCTCTGTCCAGCACATCTCCACCACTTCAGGTCGTGTGCCCTGCAGGCCTGGGGTGTGCTCTCCCTTACCCACCAAAGGAGAGTGCCAGAGGCACCTGTCTGGCCATTTCAGCATCCATTTGTCTTGAAGCAGTATGAAGTCCCCTCTCAGGACACCCCTTGTGTCTTTTCTAGCCATCCAGCAGATAGGCGTGACAGAGTAGTGGTTGGCGGCTCCTGCTGTGAAAGCCCTGTGGTGCTGGATGCTCAGCTGGAGTGTTCTCTAAAGGACCAGTGCCCTGCCCACCCCCAACTTCCCGCCATTCATGAGGTTTCATCTTCACGCTCCCTCTCTGCTTGGCCTTTCCGCTTCTGTTCATACGCAGGTGCTGTCCTCTCTGTGGGGTTCCAGCTTACTCTGAAGCACCAACTTGGTCAGGCTCAGGGCTCCATCGTCAGCACTGGGCAAGAGGGCTAGGCTCAAAGCTGCCTTCTCAGCACCAAGGACAGCACCGGGCACAGAGGAGGCTGTTCAGGCACCAAGGACAGTGCCAGGCAGAGTTCAAGATTGCATTCTCAGTACCAAGGACAGCGTCAGCCATCAGGGGAGAAGGGCTCTGGGCTGTGTCTTCAGCCTGAGAACAGCACCCAGCACATAGGGTGGTGGGCCCCAGGCCTCACAGTCAGCACCATGTACAGCATCAGGCACAGAGGAGGTGGGTTCAGGAACAGAGCACAGTGCCAGGAGGAGGCCTGGGCTCAAGACTGCATCCTCAGCACCAAGGACAGCACCTGGTAGAGAGAGGCGGGCTCCAGGCATTATCATCAGTACTGAGGACAGCACCGGGCAGAGAGAGGCGGGCTCCAGGCATTATCATCAGCACTGAGGACAGCACCGGGCAGAGAGAGGAGGGCTCCAGCCATTATCATCAGTACTGAGGACAGCACCTGGTAGAGAGAGGAGGGCTCCAGGCATTATCATGAGCACTGAGGATGGCACTGGGGGCAGAGGAGACCTCTGGTGTGTGAATGGAAAAGGGATGGAACAGCAGCAGTAGCTACAGCGCTGAGTTCTCACTGAGCTGGGCCCCTTTCCAGGACTTTGCTTTTATTTGCTATAGGGATCCTGGAAGGAGGGAGCTGCCGCTGCCTTGCAATCCAGGGACCCAGGAGAATGTACTCGGGCTTGTGCAGCCCCCATTGGGTGCTGGGACTGGTGGTGGACATTCCAACCCAGGACTCCAGAAACACCTAGATGCCTCCAGCTGAAAGGGCAGAAGGAGCCGTTTGTTGCCGTCATCACCTATGATCGGGAAGTTGGTTTGGTTGCTGGAAATGTAAACAGCTTCCTCAGAGTAGTCCCGAGGGTGTCCAGTGTCCTCCAGCTGGTCCTTCTCAGAATGTAAATACGATAAGTCGAGCTTCCTGGGGGCTGCTCATTCGGAAGGTAGTCAGCTTCCTTGTTTTCTGGCACGGGTCTCCCCTGCACGCTACGTTTTGGGGGGAGGGGCTTACTGGCAACCAAACCTAGGGGTGTGTTGCCACTGAGACGCATCCTCAGCTCTTATTTTGAGAAAAGGACTCACTAGGTCATCCAGGCTGGCCTCGATCTTGCGATCCTCCTGCGTCAGCCTCCTGAGTGGCTGGGGTCACAGGCAGGCAGCACTGTGCCGGACCTGCCCATGCACTCTGAAGCCTCCTCTGGGGTCAGTGTGCACTTGGTCTGGGAGAGGCAGCCCATGTGAGCCTGGGCCCGCGTCCCCTTCACATGTGCAGCTGCTGCGCCTCAGCGTGGGCTGGCTGTTCCCTGGCCCTGCTTCCTCCTGTGAGGGGTGGTGGAGTGGCCGATGCACTTTCCTCTCTAAGCTTACGGGATGCCACGGCCTCTCTTTGACACTCAGTGCCACCTCATTTCAGTGCATCAGAAACAGGTGACAGACCTTCCTTCTCCGCTCCCCTTGCAGCGAGGTATCCCTGTGTCTGCTGCCACAGGTAAGAGGAGCCTACCTGGTGGGGCCTTGGCATCCAGCCGCAGGGTGAGAATCATCTGGAGCACTCCATCCTGGGTGAAGTCTGTGAGCAAAGGGCCCAGGCCCGGGGGCCCTGGGCATCATGCACCTTCTGGTGTGATGTGATATCCTGACCACCTTTGCTTATCTCACATGGCCGTATTTCAGGTTGGTGTATTAGCTGCCTTAAATTCTTTCTAGAACAATCTGGGACATAGATATGTGAGTAGCATTAGTCAGTTTACCTTAGCACTGCTGTAGACACAGATGCTAAGAGGGGTTGATTCTGGTCTTGTACTTGCAGCTGATTGTATTTTTTCACTTTGGGGAGCAGATGAGGAAGGTCTGTTGTGCTTCTGCAGAGTCAGGTTTCTCCTTAGGACACACATTAAACTGATAGACTTTTTTTCATTATACAAAGTGGACATGTTAATACTGGGCTGCTGACTGTAGACCCACCACGTTCGCTAATGCCTCCTGGCACTTTACAACTGCCTGCTGGGGTTTACACCAGCGACTTGGGGGCCCAGGTAAAGGGGAGGTTTCCTGGAACTCTACAGCTAGGAGGGGAAGGAGGTGATTATTTCTGAGAGTATGTACAATGCTCCATCATCACCGTAGCTTTGATGGCTGATTAGCCACAAGAGGTGATTGTGTGGTCTCCTTCTCCTTTGATGATCAAGAGGCCCTCCAGCTGCTCAGGAGCTGTGCCCCTCACCTGCAGATGAATGCTCCCTGTCAGCGAGTGGAAGCAAAGTCAGAACAGTGGAGACATGGGCATCCTGCTGTGGGCACCATGTGGTATGTCAAGAGCAGTCACACAAAGCGCCTTGTTTCCCGGATGATAAAAATCTCCTTTCAAGGAGCAATTATTAAAATCAGTCATCAGAAGCTTTTGAAGGATGGGAGTAAATTTAAGGGCTGTCAGCTGCCCTGTCGTCCTAGCTCCTGCCACTGGATCCAGGTGTGGGCAGAGCAGCATGATGTTCAGAGTGGCATGTTTCTCTGGTGGCATTCCATGTCCTGTAGCACTGCACAGTGACCAGCTAGCCTGGCCTCCCGAGCCAGCTGCTGGGAGGAAACCCCACTGTGCAGATGCAGGAAACGTCACTGGAGTGCCAGGCAGGCGGTGTGTGTGAAGACCACCTTGGAAGGCAGCGGGGGGCACAAGCCCAGGCCTTGAGACTTGAGCAAGGAGAAGCCACATGGGGACCACAGACAGGACGTTGCCTCTTCGTTTTCCTTCTTTTTAGTTCAGTGTGACAGAAGAGTGGAAATTGGCTCTGGCTAAGTGTTACAAAGGCAAATCGATGGTCATCCTCACCATCTTCCAAAGGTTGCCTTTGAGGGTAAGAAAACGTTTGGCATATTCACAGATCTTATGCTGCGGTTACCCTGCCACTGACACTGGCATCGTCAAAGTGTGATTGGGTGTTTATAAGATCTGTGCCATGCTGGCTAGTTGCACCAGACCCAGGCGTACTTACGTGTAGGGTTTTAAAAACTGACATCCACGAGCTGCTCCCTGTGCACCAGCTGCTACTAGTGCCATCCTTCAGCTTTCACAGGGAGCCCAGAATTTTGCCTGATAGCCCTTCATCTATGCAGGAGAACCATCTTATGGTGTCCCAACTGATGGGACAGTATCAGAATGCCTTCTTTGAAGCGTTCTTCAAGTCTCCATTGTAAAGTGGGAATGGGCATCACAGTCTCCCTTGTCCCATGTAGCTGAAGTGAAGCATTAGTAAGAGGGGATGATGAAGAGGGGTACCTGGTGACATGCAATCTGTAGACACAACACATTCCAGGAAGAGCCAGAGTACAGAAATTTGAACAAACAGTGCACAAAGAACAGGTAATTACTCATATCAGAGAGAAATTTGTTGTCCTTAAGATTTCAGTTGAAGCCGGGCGTGGTGGCTCAAGCCTGTAATCCCAGCACTTAGGGAGGCTGAGACAGGGGGATCACGAATTCAAAGCCAGCCTCAGCAATGGTGAGGTGCTAAGCAACTCAGTGAGACCCTGTCTCTACATAAAACACAAAATAGGGCTGAGGATGCGGCTCAGTGGTCGAATGCCCCTGAGTTCAACCCTTGGTACCCTCCGCCCAAAAAAAAAGATTTCAGTTGAAGTTTTCATTAAGAAGTGGGGCTCCGCCGGGCGCGGTGGCTCAAGCCTGTAATCCCAGCACTTAGGGAGGCTGAGACAGGAGAATCGCGAGTTCAAAGCCAGCCTCAGCGATGGCGAGGTGCTAAGCAACTCAGTGAGACCCTGCCTCTACATAAAACACAAAATAGGGCTGAGGATGTGGCTCAGTGGTTGAGTGCCCCTGAGTTCAATCCCCAGTACCAAAAAAAAAAAAAAAAAAAGAAGTGGGGCTCAAAAGTGTGTCTCTTGTGATCCTCTTGTGAACTGATTGGATGTCTCCCTGCACATTGCTGCAGAACGGCTTACCAGTGAGTCCAGTGGGAAAGCCTAGAAGCTGCTGTGACAAATGCCATAGACAGGGTAGCTTTTGGACAGCAGAGTTTGTGGCTGTGGATTCTGGAGGCTGGAAGTTTAGCTTGGCGCACAGGCCTGGCTGGCCTCACCTGAATCCCTCTGCTCAGTGCTGAGATGGCCCCTGGGCACTGCATCTTCACGGTGCACGGGAGAGCAAGCTCCTTGAGCCCTTAGGAGGGCAGCGTTCCCTTCATGAGGTTTCTAAGTTTGTAAAGTTCTGTTTGTGAAAACTTAAACTCGAGGTAAAAAACAGAGGTATGGGACCAGAAAGAAATAGAATAAAATGGAGGAAGGATTTATTTGGATAACCAAAAAACAATTTGGATTTTAGATAGCATTTTTAAAAGCTGCCTTTGGATTTGCTGAGACCACTCGTGGACAAGAGTGTTTGGATGTGCTAAACACAGCCTTGGAAGTCAGGAGAGCGCCAGATGGGCTTGCTGCCTCTGGCCAGGCTCCGGAGGCCTCCTGCTGTGGGAGGGCCACCCTATCTCCCGGAGCATGCTGCACCTGAGTGCGTGTGGGCTTCTGGGCTGGGTGTGCATTCCACTCACTAAAATGACCTTCGAGGACAGCTGTGCTCCTTCAGCTGTTTTCTGGAGCAGAGCATCAGGCCCAGCTGGAGCCATGCTCTGTCCTTACTGTGTCTACCTCGAGGAGCAATGTCCTCACCCCTGGAACTTCCTACCAGATGTGGGGTGTCTTCTCCATCCTCTTTCAGGCCCCGGGTCTGTGTTTGCTCAGGTTCTTAGTTCTGGAGTGGTTTTCTCTGTTGAGCCATTAAGCTGAGCTCGAGAGTGTTATCAAGGCCCTTGTGACGTTAGCCTCTACGGAGGAAGAACGCCTCCGACCACAGCACCTTGCCTCCGCATCTGTGCTTGCCTCTGCCTTCTGTCTGACTGCATGTGGAGCGCCTTGGGTGGTGGAGCTAAGTTTGTCCTGGTGAGAGAGACACAAAACAGCACAGGCTTTTCAATAACCCATAGCCTGGTCGCGAGGTCACAGGCTCTACTGTCAGACAAGTAGCCAGGCAGCCTGTCAACGTGGGTCTGTCCCTGCAGTATTCCTCGTGCCACAACATGAAGATCTTGGCCTTGTGCAGATTGATCAAACTGTGTCACCCTCATAGTGTGGCTCGTTTCTTGTGCCACTCCTGTGGCTCTTTTGCAAAGCTACTTTGTGCTTATTGCGAATTTTTGAGCAGAAAGAAATGAACCACATTGCCAAATCTTTGTGTTTTAAGAGGTTTTTGTGAATTGGGGAAGTGATTTGTTATATTCTTAAAGGGTTTTTCAACATTTGGTGCCTAACCAATGACTTAATCACCATCACATAGATGTATTTCTTAAGATCTTCCTTTTGTCAGAGTAACAGTAAACTCAGACTGTAGGGTGCATGTGGAACGGGCGAGGCTCCTGAAGCCCTCGTGTCCTGGCGGCGTGTGGCAGTGGTGCCCCCACCATTGGGCAGTTGTAGTTCCTCCTTTGGAGACCTTGGCACGCCCGTTCCATCTGCGTGCCGTAGGGAAGTGCACGTCCAGGCTGATGTGCACTGGCTTCTGTGAGAGCTGCTCCATGTCTCCGGAGCCGCCTCACCCAGGTGCTGGAGCTCAGGGCAGCGCAGGCCACTCTGGAGCCTCTTGCTTGAGGAAAGGTGTGCTTAGTCTGAGGAGCATGAACCCGCCAAGGCGCCATCCTGCCTGCTGCTCACTGCCTCCCAGGGCCCATGTCTTGTTTGTTTGTTTTGTTGTATGGGGTGTCCACAGCAGCGGCCCTCCTGCGCTTTTCTCTCCAGGGTTGTGAAGAGTGTAGCTTGCTTGCGTGAGGACAAGCTTCTTCCCACGTGACTTGTTAATATTGTGAGTCCTCTCATACACTGGTAGAGCGGATGATTTTTATGAACAAGGAAATAAACTTCTTGGTTTGGAGTAGCAAGAATGGCAGAAATTCTAGGTTATTTCCCCGTGTTTATAGCTCTGGTTTCATGGTGATGATCCATGATAAAATAGAATTTCTCTTTTTATTGTGCTTTGCATACCCCAGCTATTGCAAGGTATGATGCTAACAGGAGTGATTATAGGATTGCTACCTATAAAATATAGCAGCTGTTTTCTGACGCATCAGCCGTGGATAAATAATGGAGTGCAAAGCAGCTCTTCCACGGTGACTCCCTCAGCCATCAGCCCCTGGAGTAGCTGGTATTTCTTTTTGGCACAGCTCTGCGGGAGCACCTTACCGAAGCTCTTCCTGAGGGCAGATGTGCCCACCCTGGCTGGGGTTGCAGTCTTCCATCTCCTGCAGAAGAGCAAACAAACCTTGTCTGGCCGCTTATTGCCTATCTATCTTATATGCGTATGCATTGTAGGATAAAAGACAAATCTGAAAGTAGGAGGTGGGAGAAGCCCAGAATGTGGGTCATAAAACTGGAGGCCTGGCCTGAGGATCTGCACCCTGGGAAATGTGGCCACAGGGTAGAGTCAGAGCACCACCCGGCGAGGCAGGAAGCATGGTCATCCCCACCAGCGGCCCAATCAGGATGCGCACATGCAGGCTCAGTGTGCCGTCCGCCGTGTGTCTGGCCCTTGCCCCCCAGCTGCAGACATGGATTTCTAAAGAGAGTGAACTTGGGTCTTTGGTTTGTACTTGAAGATTCTCTAATTGTATTTCATTTGTTTAATGGTAGCTCTTATTTACTCTGCCTTCTGTGTGTGTGTATGTGTGTGTGTGTCAGATTGTTTGCTTTTCTTATCAACCTTATGCTATAAACTCCTCATGCTCACTTGTAACACTGAGGTCTGCAGACACAGTCGATGGGGCCCTTGGACCCTTGGCCTGTGATGTCTTGCCTTTGCAGGCTGCCTCGCATGCTCTTCCCAGGACTGCAGGTGTGGTGGCAGCAGCAGGAAGTTGGACTATGTCTGTTCCTATCTTTTGTGTTGCCTCTTGGTTTTCAGGTCTCTTCCTTGTAGAATACCCATAGTTTCTCTCCTACCAGAATCTTTAAGGAATTCACTCTAGATGGTCCTAGCAGGAAAAACTCAAAAACTTCTTACCTGCCCCAGTTTGGTTGGTTGCCTTCTCCTCTGTCTAGTCCTTTCAAAGACAAATTAGCAAACTATTAGTGACATAATTGATAAAAGTTATTTGAAGTCCTTAGTTTTTTTTTTTTCCCCTTCTCCTTTCTTATCCCCCTTTGGGTGCTGGGTTTGGAACCCAGGGTCTCACACATGTTAGGCAAGTGCTCTGCCACTGAGCCATATCCCTGGCGCTCTCCTTTTTTTTTTTTTTGGCTCTTAGAATATCTGGATCATCCAGATCAATGTGCCAAGACTGACTCCTGACACCTGCAAAAGGCAGGTTTTTTTCACTTTAAGTTCATGGATTGCAGAGTCTCAGCCATGAATTGTCTCAGAAGCAAGTGGTGACCACCCCTTCATTCATGGCCTGCAGTTGCTCAGCCTTAGCTTTCGTCCTTGGTACCTCTTGTCTGGAGGAAGGAGTCTGCCAGCGTGGGGACATGCATGATGAGGCTGTGTGGTGTGGAATTCTAAGTGTAGGCCTTATCACAGGGCCTGACACCCATGTGCTTTTGTGTGATCTGGAGAGGAGGGGCATGAGGTGGAGCTTGCACTGTGTGCATTAGCCTCGAAAGCAAAACAGTACAAGCTGCGTCCCCAGCAGGACCCAGAACTGTGTGCTCCCAGAGTGAATGGCCTGTTCATGTGACAGGAGTTCCAGAGCTTAGGACTATCCCCAGTCCCAGGGGGACATCAGGTGATGTTCTGCTGGCCTCAGATGGAAGCACAGCAGAGGAGGACCCAGGACCTCTAGAAGGCGACCTGATTCAGGCCCTCAGGCTGCAGGTGAGGGGCAGGGGTGACAGAGCACAATACAACTGAGCTGCTGTGCCTTTCAGAACTGGGAGAGTTGAGCATCTGATCTCTCCTGGAGATTTCCTCCTTAAACCCAGTCTCCCTGGGATTCTTCGTGCACTGAGAAGGGTCCTGTGGACGCTCCCAACAGCCCTAAGGGTCTGGCGTGGTGTGCGGGGAGAGGCTGCCGCACTGGAGGCAAGGTGGCCGTTGCCGCCGAAGCCTCTGGCCTCAGGAGACGCCTCGCAAGCCCGCCCTCACCTGCCGGCAGAGCTGCCCTGGTCCATGTGAGATCCAGCCATGTCCCTATCCTGAGCCCCTGATGCCCCTGGAGGGCAGTGCCAAGCACAGGTCCAGTGGCCCTGCAGTGGCCTCTGCCTGTGCTGCACTGGCCCTCAGTGTCAGCTTGTTGGTTGTCAGACCTGTGCCGCGCACACTGCTGTCCCCAGGCTGCAGCGAGGAAGCCTTCACATAGGGATGAAGGCAGTGTGGCTGGGGTTCAGGAAGAGAGGCGGACGTGAGACAGTGTACGGCCACCTAACGTGTCCCTGCTTCCAGACCACAGTGCACGGTGTGGTCAGCTGTGTATGTGTATTAGGTTGTTAGAATCTCCGAATGCTGAAAAGTTAGATCCTGTTAGGTCGGTGATGCGTTATTTTCTGGGAGGTCCTCTCTCACTTTCTCATTGGTGGACACGGGTTGCTTGATCGAGTCACTTCTCAGGTGTCCTTGCATATGTCCCAGTGAAGGAGCAGCAGCCTGGCTTTGGCCCTTATAGATGGCACCGTCACAGAGCCTCATCCTGGCTGGCACCAAGCCAAGGCGTTACATTTAAATGTGAGGTGTCCCCGCAAAGCTCATGTGTGACACAACACAAGAAGGTTTGGAGGAGAAATGATTGGGTGATGGCCATAACCTAATTAGTGAATTAACCCCTCCTGGGAGTGACTGAGAGGTAACTGGGTGCAGGTGGAGTGTGGCTGCAGGAGGCGGCCCATTGGGGTGTGGCTGTGGGATGTGTATTTTGTATCTGGAGAGTTGAGTCTGCTTTCTGATCACCGTATGAGCTGCTTCCCTTTGCCGCACTCTCCTGCCATGATGTCATGCCTCACCTCGAGCCCCGAGGAATGGAGTGGCCTTCTGTGGACTAGGACCTCTGAACCCTGAGCCTGCTCCAAAAGTGACGTGGCCACACCACATGTGCTGGTGTTCTGCTTCTCCAGGAAAGCTCACCGAAGTCCAGGGACACACGCCAAGGGCCACTTCTAGGAAGATCTCCCTTTAGTTCCTCTGAGGAACAGGGACGGTGGCAGACATGTCCTGTGATTGCGGAACAGGTTCAGAAGGAACTGAGAATGAAAGGAAGGAAATGCCCGGGGCCAAGTGGCCGGGTCAGGTCATTCTGGTTGGGGAGGGCGGCTCAGCCCAGGTGTTGTGTGGGAGCACTCCAGAACCTGCAGGAGGACTGCAGGCCAGGGCTGCTCCAGCCCCAATTGCAGAGCACATTGCCTTCCCCGGCTCTGAGCATCTCACCAGAAGGAAAGTCGTGTTGCAAGTCCAGCTGTCCTGTGGAGCCAAGGCCCCTGTGGCCATATGCCAGGTGGGAAGGCGTGCCTGTGCTTTATGGCCTTCTCGACAGCAGTCCCACTGCCCAGTGGGTCACCGCGTGAGGGCTCTGATGCATGACAAGAGTTCCTGCCCAATGGAAAGGATTTTATTTATTTTCTGGTCGTTTTGCTCATTAGAAACTTGCTATAACCCTTTAAAAATATTGCATTTTGTGGTAAATGTGTCGGATCTTTACTTAAAGCAAGTTCTGCCATTACTCGGATTTGAAGGGACGGATGCCAAGGGCTTCTGCTGCTGTCCACTGCTGTCAGGACAGGCCATTGGGAGGTGCGAGCCTGAAGGCCTGCCCACTGGGGCTGCCTGCTGGTCACCTGGAGGGCCATACCGTGCTCCGTCGGCGTGTGCACACATGCCTTTGCAAACTCGCCTCAGTGACTTGGGGCAGCTGCTGAGATGCGCCCAGGAGCGGCTCCCGATCTCCAGGCCCAGACTGGCCCAAGTGGCAAAGAGCGAACAGCTGAAGCGGGACCTGACTGCACAGCGAGCCACCTTCTGAGCGGTTGGGATGCCCAGTGAGTTTTGCCTTTGGAGAGAGGAGTGAAAGGAAAGTGGTCATCAGAGATACTGGTTTCTTTCTCCTTTCTTACTTGGCTTTCCCAGGGGGTAATCTGCGAGCTGCATGTCCAGCCTTAGGGTTCTGAGCTGCCACTAGAAGACATGCACATGCTTACCTTGCTGAAGTTGTTACCTGCTGACCTTTTTCACTTGTGCTTTTTGGAAGAGAAAGTTGTTTCCATGAGGATTCAAGTTCCTACCCCAGAAAGAAAAGATCCTGGTACGAGGATTGAGGCCTTGCTGCAGGCTCCGCCTGGTCAGCTAACTCTGAGGTCTGATTGTCTTTGGGAGGAGATGTCTCTCTTTTCTGGAAGTGCAGGGTTCCACATCTTGTATGATGGGGATAGTCTTCCAGCTAAGGACCGAGTAGGGAAGAGGCCACAGAGGCTCAGGAGCAGCCAGGGCCTGGTGAAGGCCTCCACTGGTCACCCCATGGTAACCTCCACTGTTAACCACTGGCAACCAGCTGCACAGCAGGCTGTGATCAGGCTGGGTCAGAGGCTTGAGGCTGAGAGGCTGCTGACTTTCTCAGTTTCGCCTTCTGTTGGGGTCCTGGCCGTCCAGCCCTGACTGCATCAGCCTGGGCCCAATGCTTCTGAATTCCCGTGTTGGGATTCTCATGAAGCCCTGGCTGCCAGGCCCCTGATGTTCTGTCCCTGCCCCATCACCCTCAGCTGAGGTGGAGCTGGGGGCTCTGTGCTCGTGCTTACAGCTGTCAAAGAGCATGCCGACTGACACCTCCGCATGTGTCGGGTAGGTGGAGTAGACTGAGTGGCTTTTATTTCAGTTTTAATTTGTGAAGTACTGGATGTTTTCTTGGTATAAGACTCAGCACAGTATGAGTCATTCTAAACGATCACACTTGGCATTCCTGCCTTATTTTATTTTAAACATTGTAGCAAAGGTACAGGTGGTGCCGCTCACCCGCCTGCTGCTTTTGTCAGTGAAGTTTTCCTGCTCCTGCTGCCACTCTTAGGTCACTTGCTCCCGTGGCTGCATTTTGCTGCAGTGACAGAGCCCTGCGGGTCCAGAAGCCTCAGTTGGCCCATCAGCCTAAAGCACTTTTCCTTTAGTCCTTTATAAAAAGCTTTCTGACACTGTTCAGGATACTTGAAATTTTGACTCCCAACTTTGAGGTTTTTAACTTTTATTGGACACATGATGTATTTCACTTAGTGTTATTGTGATTAATTTTAAGATTCCTAGTTTCCAATTATGCAGATGAAGTTCTAAATGAAAGGCTGGTGAGTTCTCTAGCACTGTGACTCCTTACCCATCCAGGCCTCTGCTCCTGGGGTTTTACCTGAAGGGAATGCAGAGCAGGAGCAGGCCGTCACACATTGCAGATGTCCCTTGAAGGCAGTAGCCTCTCTTCCAAACTCGATGTTATAAATGAGCAAGTGCCTGCAGAAGAATGAAAAGCAGCCAGTCCACGTTGGACAGGACGTACACACGCGGTGCCATGGAGGAAAGGGGGTCACAGCAGCAGAGGTGCACCTTCGGGGTGCAGATGGGCACTCCTGCCAGAAAGGTGCCAGTCGGAGTTGTGGCCAGAAGCAAGGTCAGTGAGAACATGGGGTGCTCCTTTTCAGAAGATAGTGAGGAGGTACATCTGTCTTTTGATTATAGTTTAAGAACTGACCCTAATGTGCGCCAAGAAGTTCCTCTCTAGGAGGCTTCTTGCTTCACCCTGCGAATCTGTTGTGAGAAAATTGGACACAACTGCTATATCATGTACTAGGAACTGGGTTTAAAAATTCTGGAAGTCCACATGGTGGAGCTCGTTGTGGTCTTAGAAAGGATGGTGTCTGATGGGGAGTGTTGTGCAGGATACATTTTAAATAAAAGCAACAAGTTGTAGGACAGTTCTGTAGGTAGTAACTTCAGTGACGTTCTGCACACCAGCACCTGTTGGGAGGCCCTGGAAAGATACATCATGACTTGCACATCCTCGCAAGTGGGCGAGAACACAAGGGACATTGATGGCTCCAAAGGCTCAGTGTTTTGATGGGCATCTGTGACTTCACATTTGCAGTGTGAGAAACAACTCGGAGGTTGAAATGAGATTTTGTAGAGCCAGGCAACTTCTCCTTGCTCACTCAGAGGAGAGCTCCTGCAGTGCCCACAAGGACTGCTTGTTATTTCCTTGGCAGGACTTGCTAGACTCAAGCAAATGTGCTTTCATGCTCACTGCAGAGGGAGAATGGCAAGTGCTGGCAGAGAGACCTGCAGGAACAGAAAGGGTGATGGACATGGTCATCAGGGTTATAGCAAGCTTTCCTAAAAGCAGACTCCATCAGGAAAGAACAGGCACATCAGGGCTGTTAGCATGGGGAGACATGGCTGCGCGGCTGTCTAGGAGTGGAGAGCAGAATGGGCTGTCAGGCTGATCTGCGTGCCCTGAGCCCCTTTAAGAACAACACGCTATGAAACACCCCAAGGTTAATTCCAGCAGTGTGCCTAAAATAACTGAAAAGGACCAATGTTAATGGGGGAAATAACTACCTTGAGACAGACGATGATGGAGCCAACTTTTGTGGAGCACAGCACTGCAGTTTTGAGAAGGAAGTTCATAGGAATGAATGCCTGCATTAAGGAAGGAGTCCACTACCTAGCTTCATGCATCAGAGGACTAGAAAACGAAGGACAGAATAAGCCCACAGTTAACAGGGAAGGAAATAGATGAAATAGAGATGAGAAAAACAAATGAAACCAAGGTGGAAAGCTTTTAGCCAGGTTAAGGAGAGGGAACATTGAAATCAGATATAAAAGAGCAGACGCTACAACTGATACTATAGATCATCAGAGGGTAAGGGCCACTGTGAACAATGACATGCGAGCAGATCATTGGGTGTCTAGAAGACGTGGATCAATTCCTAGAGACAAACGACTTCCCAAGTCGGAATCATGAAGCAATGGGAGATCTGAACAAATCAGCAAGTGAGGAGATTGGGTCATCATCACAAATCTCCTCACAGAGAGAAGCTCAGGACTGTAAGACTCCATCGGTTACTTCCCAAACATTTAAAGGAGAATTCATGAGTCCAGTCCTATGGTGATACTGGAGTCAGACAGAGACACAACGGAGAAAGAAACTACAGGCCATTATCCCTGATGAGCATCCATGCAAATCTTGATGCAAACCAAATTCAACAGCACATTCTAAGGATTATATACCATGATTAGGGTGTTTTATGCCTGGGATGCAAGAATGGTTCAAGTATGTAAATCAACAAATGTGATGTCACAATCCTCTCAATAGATGCAGAAGATGTATTTTGCTGATTCAGATTGCTTTCATAATGAAATCTCTCCAACAGAAGAGGTAGAGAAGTAATGTACTTCAACACAATCAGAGCCACAGGTGCGAAGCCCACAGTTAGCACTGTACTGGTGAAAAGCTTAAAGCCTTTCCTCTAGGATCAGGAGACGAGGGTGCTCTCTCTAGCCTCTGCCATTCACCCCAGCATTGAAGTCCTGGCCAGAGCGGGCAGGCAAAAGAGGGAGGCAGAAGTCAACTATATTGGAAAGAAAGAGTGATGTTCCTGCTTGTAGACAACACGATCTCGTATAGGGAAAACCCTGAAAATGCCACGTTAAAAAAAAAAAAGAACCAATAAACAGTTCATGATTCTGTCTTGGTAAACTGTGAGTTTCTAGGAATTGACCCATGTCTTCTAGGTAGGCCTGTTTGCTTGCATGCCTTGTCCACAGTGGCCTCTGGTGATCCTTTGTGCCCCTGTGCTGTCAGCTGCAAGATGCAAATCCCACGTACAAAAACCAGTTGCGTTTCTCTACGTGCCATATGTGGCACCAAAAGAAATTTAAAAGGCTCTCCCATTCATGACAACATCAGAAAGAATAAAATCTTTAGGACTAAATCTTCCCAGGATGTGAAGGGTCCTTACCCTGGAAACTAGAGAACACTGATGAAAGAAATCAGAGGAAGCCCACAAAGGCAAGGACAGCCAGTGCTCACGAGCTAGAAGAATCAGTATCATCAAGATGTCCCTACTGCCTGGAATGATCTACAGATTCAAGAAACCCCAACGACATTTTTCAAAGAAAGAGAAAAACATCCTAAAATTCATATGAACTTCTAAAAGACCTGAATAAGTTAAGGCGGTCTTGAGAAAGGAGGACAAAGCTGGAGGCATCGTGTTCCCGGTTTCTAGTAGTATTACAAAGCTGTGATGATCAGAGCAGCATGGAGTGGCATTGAAACCAGGCACACAGACCAATGGATCATAGTAGGAAGCCTAGCAGTTAACCCTCCACGCAGTGAAACACCCATTGTGCAAGGTGCCAGTGACATGCAAGGGCGGAAGGGCGCTCTCTCCAGTACATAGCACAGGGGACGCTGGCTGTGCTCTTGAGAAAGGGTGTCCTGCACCATGAGCAGAAATGAACTCGGAATGCATCTACAAATTGGATGTAACACCCCAAACTGTGAAACTCCTAGAAGAAAGCAAAAGCTTCTCAGAGTTGGTCCCAGTGATCATGTTTTGGTTAAGACAGAAGCACAGGCAACACAAGCCAAAGTAAGCAAGGGGGACTGCGTCCAATGTCAAAGTTCCTGCTTAGCACGGAACAGCCGCCAAAACGCAGAGGCCACCTGAGATGGAGAGCAGAGCTTGCTGTCCGCCTGCCCTGGTAAGTGGTCTGCAGTCCAGCAGTATAAGGCGCCCACAGGACTCCAGACCAAGCAAAACAAAACAATGGGATTAGAACACTTTGGAACAAGTAAAAGAAAATTTTGAAGTAAAAAATGGGCAAAGGACCTGAATAGATTGTTTTTTTTCAAAGTAGATACACAAACGGGCAACAGATACATGAAATCTGCTGGCTAGTTGTGAGAAAATACAGGGCAAGCCACATGAAACCCTGCTCACGCCTGCTGAGATGGCCACCATCAACCAGTGTCCGCAAGGTGTGAAGGAAGAACCCTTGCACGGTGCTGGCGAGAACAGTTTGAAGCCTCCTCAAAAAGCTAGAAATAGATCTGTGCTCACCAGCATTTGCATCTGAGTGTGCGTCCTTAGGAATGGCCCGAGCCGCCCAGAGACGCTGCAGCCCCACACCCATCACACAACTCTTGAGAGCAGCCAAGGCGTGGAACAGAATGGCAGCGTCACGGCCAATTTGTTAGGTTAGATTGAAGCAAAGGCGACAAATCGGGCATGGAAAGTGGATCCAGCAGGCTACCTCTGTTTTGCCTGCAGTGTTTAAGAACGATAGACGCGTGAAAGACCCTTCCAGAGTCTTGGTGTAAGACAGTATCAACACCGTCCATGGCACCGTGATCAGGGTGGAAGGTGGCTGAGCCCTCTCTGTGGGCCATTTGGAGTTTGTGGTGCAAACGGAACATCGAGGATGCATGTGGGCAGACGTGGGAAGGTGGTGTCCAGGCTGGACATCCTTGTGGGGCTGCTGTCACAGAGCTCACAGCTCCGGGAAGAGAAGTGGGCAGATGTGGAGGAGGGGAGCAGAGCAAACGGGGCCCAAGTCCTGGGGCCTCTTGCATGCCCCACTTGTCTGCCTGCAGCCTTCCCTGGGAGTTGCTTCCACAGCAGACCTCTTCCTACAAGGCATTTGGTGCTGAATAGCGCGCTCTTTGGAATGCACTGGTTTGGTTGTTTTTTCTTTTTTTTTTGGTATTGAACCCAGGGTGCTTTACTACTGAACCAGTCCTTTTTATTTTTGAGACTGGGTCTCACTAATTTGCTTAGGGTCTTGTTAAGTTGCTGAGTCTGGCCTTGAACCTGCAGTCTTCCTGCCTCAGTCTCCTGAACAAATGGGCAGATCTTGACTAAGTTGTGCTGATAAACAGAATCTCTTTCAGTTTTATTCTTTGTGCATTTCAAGTGTGCTGGACATACACCCGAGGAGAATGATGAAGCCCCCGTCCTTCTCAGCACGTTGGTAAGATGCTCTCTGCCCCAGAGACTGCTGGCTGCTTGCATGTACCAGAACATGTGGTGAGTGCCTGTAGAGAACCGAGAGGTGACCAGTGTGAAGGGCAGTGCAGCTGCCGCTAAGGACAAGGCACAGTCTTGCATTCGCTGTGAATCAGTGCAGCCCCAGCCCTGTGTCTGGGAAGGGTGCTGCCTCCCAGGGCCCAGCTCCCCTTCATGTGCAAGCTTGCTCTTCTGCTGTAGGTGACGCGCCCGTCCCAGCATCGATCCTGGGCCTGCAGGAGTGCTAGCCTTGCCCGTCTGGTCCCAGAGGCCTGTAGGAAACTCCTGCGCTTGGCTCAGGTTCTTCTGAGATTGCTCCCTGAATCTTCCCTGTTTGCCTAGGGGTTTCTCTCCGGGGATCTGGGGTAGACTTGCAGAGCCACGTGGCTGTTGAGGGAACTTCTGTTGCCAGTCGGTGAATGTGCGGGCCCTTATGACTGTTTCCTAGAAACCTCCACCCTCGTCTGTGTGGCCGGTTGTGTGGACCTTCAGCAGGACTAGATCTCTTGTGGCCAGCCCGTGGCGCAACGTGCACCCAAGCAGCAGGCCATGGGGTTCAGTCTGTTTGGTGTGTGGTTCTTCAGGACCCTTCCCAGACTCGGCCAATGCCATGTCTCCTAGCAAGTGCACCTCCTCCCTTTTCCAAGTTCTCAGTGTGACATTCAACACTCAAGTAGCAGTAGACATTGTCCATGAGACAAAGCATGTTTTCAGACTTTCACTGCCAGAGCAGGAAACCGAGCTATTTTCTAAAACAAATAGATTCTGCCTCCTGTGCTCTGTAAGCTCATTTTGCTTTTTTTCAAGTTGAGCTATATCTTTCCTTTTTCCGATATAAAAAGTTACTTCTACAGCCACTTGAAATTCACTTTATCTTTTCTTATGATAATACTACTGAAAGCGTGAGCTTTTTTTCAAAGAAGTGTCTGTCTTGGCCACACAGATCGTGGATGAGGCAGGGCATGGGTTCCTGACAAAGTGCCTTTCCCAGAACCTCCTAGACCCAGGTGCCCCATTGCCACTTTGGAAAGGTGGTGTGGCTGTGGCTGTGGCTGTGTTTGCAGGAGGGAGGTCCGTGGAGGCACACTGCTCGGCACCTGTTCCGTGCTGTGGATTAGGTGGAGTATGAGTGCGTGCCTTGGTTCTGACGGCTATGGGGCTGTGTTCATGTGTGTGCACATCATGGTGCTCAGTGGATCTGAGGGATTTGGGAGACAGGTTTCAGGGCATGTCACACTAACCTTAGGCCTGGAAATAGACGCCTCAGCATCCCCAGAGCACACGACTAAAGATGCTCAGGGGTATACCAGGCCACATGTGCCCTGACTTGTGTGAATGCTCCAGAAAGTCCCAGACCTCACCTTGGTGTGCAGCTGACTCATTGCCAGTCTTCTGGACAGTCCTGGGTCCATCATGTATGCACGTGTGCATGGCTGAATTGCTGTGGTGAGTGCTCTGTGACTTACAGGGGCATCAAGTGCCCACGTACTGCACTCCCCAGAGGTGCTCCAGCATGTGCTGCCACGTGGCCTGTGCACCTGACTGGCCGGTCCAGGTCTGCTCAGAGGGGCCCTGGAGTGGAACCTCCTGCTGCCTGGGGACACCACTGGAGTTCTTGGGAAGAGAGGCTGCATTTCCTGGGAGAGTGGTATGTGGCCAAGACAGCCTCCGTGGATGTGTGGACAGGGGGGCCTGGGAGCCTTTGCCTCCTGCTGGTGCTCCGTGATGTGCCCTGTGGAGCCTGTTTCTGGAGCTCAGTTTCTGGACATCTTTCATTGAATTCTGTTAGCTTTTTACCCTGCTTTGCTCTGCAGGGTCCACAGAGCCGGCCTGTTTATGGTGCTTCACACGAGGCTCACTCGAGTTCTGTGGGAAGTGACTGTATTTAGAACTTAGCTACCTGAAATCTGAAAGGTTCTCTTTTTGAATTTTTTATTTTAATTTTTGTATTGGTTCTAATTAGTTATACATGACAGTAGAATGCATTTTGACATATTGTACACAAGCAGAGCACAGCTTCTCATTCCTCTGCCTGTACATGGTGCAGAGCCACTCAAGTAGTGCAGTTACACACGTGTACAAAATAATCTTGGCTGTCTCATTCTACCGTCGTTCCCATCCCCACTGCCCCACCCCCTCACTCCCCTTTACACAAACCAGAGTTCCTTCATTCTTCCCTATCCACCTACCCCACTATGGATCAGCATCCGCTTATCAGAAAACATTTCAGCTTTTGGTTTTGGAGATTTGGCTTATTTCACTTAGCATGATATTCTCTAGTTCCATCCACTTACCTGCAAATGCCATAATTTCATTCTTCTTTAAGGCTGAGTAATATTCCATTGTGTATATATACCACATTTTCTTTATCCATTTATCTGTTGAAGGGCATCTAGGTTGGTTTCATAGTTTAGCTGTTATGAATGAAGTTACTGTAAATGTTGATGTGGCTGTAGGTATTAACCGAGGAATGGGATTGCTAGGTCAAATGGTAGTTTCATTCCAAGTTTTCTGAGTTATCTCCATACTGCTTTCCATAGTAGTTGTACCAATTTGCTGTCCCACCAGCAATGTATGAATGTACTTTTCCCCCACATCCTCTCCAACACTTATTATTGCTTGTATTCTTGATACTTGCCATTCTGACTGGAGTGAGATGAAATCTTACAGTAGTTTTGATTTGCATTTCTCTAATTGCTAGAGATGATGAACATTTTTTCATATGTTAATTGAGTGTATTTTTTCTGTGAAGTGTCTGTTCAGCTCCTTAGCCCATTTATTGATTGGGTTGTTTTTTTGATGTTAAGTTTTTTGAGTTCTTCATATATCCTGGGGATTAGTGCTCTATCTGAGGTATGTGTGGCAAAGAGTTTCTCCCAATCTGTAGGCTCTCTCTTCATTCACATTATTGATTTTCTTTTGCTGAGAAGAAACTTTTTAGTTTGAATCCATCCCATTTATTGGTTTCTGATTTTACTTCTTGCACTTTAGGAGTCTTGTTCAGGAAGTCAGGTCTTGACCTGACATGATGGAGATTTGGGCCTACTTTTTCTTCTATTACGCGCAAGGTCTCTGTTCTAGTGTCTAAGTCTTTGATCCACTTTGAGTTGATTTTTGTGCAGGGTGAGAAAGGTTTAATATCATTTTGCTACATATGGATTTCCAGTTTTCCCAGCACCATTTGTTGAAGAGGCTATCTTTTCTCCAATGTATGTTTTTGGTGCCTTTGTCTAGTAAGAGATAACCATATTTTTGTGGGGTTGTCTCTATGTCTTCTATTTTGTACCATTGGTCTACATGTCTATTTTGGTACCGTTGCCATGCTGTTTTTCTTACTATTGCTCTATAGTATAGTTTAAGGTCTGATATTGTGATGCCTCCTGCTTCACTCTTCTTGCTAAGGATTGCTTTGGCTATTCTGGGTCTCTTATTTTTCCAAATGAATTTCATGATTGCTTTTTTCTATTTCTATAAGGAAGGGTATTGGGATTTTAATAGGAATTGTATTAAATCTGTATATCAGTGTTGAAGTATGGCGATTTTGACTATATTAAATTCTTCCTATCCAAGCTCATGGGAGATCTTTCCATTTTCTAAGATCTTCAATTTCTTTCTTTAGTGTTCTGTAGTTTTCATTGTAAAGGTTTTTCACCTCTTTTGTTAGATTGATTCCCAAGTATTTTATCTTTTTTGAGGCTATAGTGAATGGGATGGTTTTCCTAATTTCTCTTACAGTGGATACATTGCTTATGTATAGAAATGCATTTGATTTATGGGTATTGATTTTATATCCTGCTACTTTGCTGAATTCATTTATTAGTTCTAGAAGTTTTCTGGTGAAATTTTTGGGTCTTCTAAATATAGAATCATATCATCAGCAAATAGGGATATTTTGAGTTCTTCTTTTCCTGTGCATATCCCTTTAATTTCTTTCATCTGATTATTGTGATTGGAGTTTCAAGGATGATGTTGAATAGAAGTGGTGAAAGAGGACATCCCTGTCTTGTTCCAGTTTTTGGAAGGAATGCTTTCAATTTTCTCCATCTAAAAATATGTTGGTTTTGGGCTTAGCATAGATGGTGTTCACAATGTTGAGGTATGTCCTAACTATTCCTAGTTTTTGTAGTGTTTTGAACATGAAGAAGTGCTGTGTTCTGTCAAATGCTTTCTCTGCGTCTATTGAGATGATCATGAATCTTGTCTTTAAGTATGTTGATGTGATGCATTCCGTTTATTGATTTATGTTGAACCTAACTTGCATCCTTGGGATGAACCCCACTTGATCATGGTGCACCATCTTTTAAAAATGTTTTTCTATGCAATTTGCCAGAATTTTATTGAGAATCTTTGCATCTATTTTCATTAGGGATGTTGGTCTGAAGTTTTCTTTCCTTGATGTGTCTTTGTCTGGTTTTGGTATCAGGGTGATACTTGCTTCATATAATGAGTTTGGAAGGGTTCCCTCCTTTTCTATTTCATGGAATAATTTGAGGAGTATGGGTATTAATCTTCTTTGAAGGTCTTATAGAACTCAGCTGAGAATCTGTCTGGTCCTGGGCTTTTCTTGTTGGTAGGCTTTTGATGGTGTCTTCTTTTTCCTCACTTGAAATTGATCTGTTTAAATTGTGTATGTCTTCCTGATTCAATTTGGGCAGATCATATGCCTCTAGAAATTTGCTGGTGTCTTTGGGATTTTCTATTTTACTTGAGTATAAATTTTCAAAATAGTTTCTAATTATCTTCTGTATTTCAATAGTGTCTGTCATGTTATTTCCTTTTTCATCATGGATTTTAGTAGTTTGAGTTTTCTCTCTCCTTATTTTCATTAGGTTGGCTAAGGGTTCATCAATTTTATTTATGTTTTCAAAGAACCAGCTTTTTTTTTTTTTGGTACCATGGATTGAACTCAGGGTTACTCAACCACTGAGCCACATCCCCAGCCCTCTTTTCTGTTTTATTTAGAGACAGGGTCTCCCTGAGTATCTTAGTGCCTTGCTGTTGCTGAGGCTGGCTGTGAACTCACGATTCTCCAATTTCAGCCTCCCAAAGTACTGGGATTACAGGTGTGCACCACCATACCCAGCTTAGGAACCAGCTTTTTGTTTTGTCAATTTTTTCAATTGTTTCTTTTGTTTCAATTTCATTTAGTTTAGCCCTGATTGTAATTATTTCTTGTCTTCTACTACTTTTGTTTGGATTTGTTCTTCTTTTCTAGGGCTTTGAGATGTAGTGTCAAGTTGTTTATTTGTTGACTTTTTATTCTTTTAATGAATGAGCCAATGCAATGAACTTTCCTCTTAACACAGCCTTCTAGTGTCCCAGAGTTTTTGATATGTTGTATAGGAGTTCTCATTCATCTCCAAGAATTCTTTTTAGCTCCTCCCTGGCGGCTTCTGCTATCCATGCATCATTCAATACCATATTGTTTAGTCTCCAGGTATTGGAGCTTCTATTTTTTATTTTGTCATTGATTTCTAATTTCATTCCATTATGGTCAGATAGAGTGCAGGGTAGTATCTCTATTTTTTTTTGTATTTGCTAAGACTTGCTTTGTGGCATACCACAATCTGTTTTAGAGAAAGATACTTGTGCTGCTGAGAAAAAAGTATATTCACTCATTGATAGATGAAAAATTCTGTATATGCCTGTCAAGTCTAAGTTATTGATTGTATTATTGAATTCTCTAGTTTCTTTGTATAGTTTTTGTTTGGGAGATCTATCCAGTGTTGAGAGAGGTGTGTTAAAGTCACTCAGTATTATTATGTTGTGTGTTTGATTCTTGAAGTTGAGAAGAGTTTGTTTGATATACATGGATGCCCCATCGTTTGGAGCATAGTTATTTACAATTGTTATGTCTTGTTGATGTATGGTTCCCTTAAATAGTATGAAATGTCCTTATTTATCCCTTCTGACTATCTCTGGTTTGATGTCCATTTTATCTGATATGAGGATGGAGACCCCTGCTTGTTTATGTGGTCCATTTGAGGGGTATGTTTTTTCTCATCCTTTCACTTTCAGTCTGTGGATGTCTTTTTTGTGAGATGAGTCTCTTGAAGGCAGCATATTGTGGGTCTTTTTAAAAATCCAATCTGCCAGTCTGTGTCTTTTGATTGATGAGTTTAGGCCATTAACATTCAGGGTTATTATTGAAATGTGTTTTGTATTCCTAGTCATTTTGGTTTGTTTTTGATTTTTAACTTGACTTTTTTTCTCCTTTGATTGGCTTTTCCTTTAGTATAGTTCCTCCCTTTGCTGATTTTCATTGTTGTTTTTCATTTCTTTCTCATGTAATATTTTGCTGAGAACATTCTATAGTGCAGGCTTTCTCTCTATAAAGTCTTTTAATTTTTGTTTATCATGGACAATTTTTATTTCATTATCAAATCTGAAGCTTAGTTTTGCTGTATATAAGATTCTTGGTTGGCATCCATTGTATTTCAGAGCTTGATGTATATTGTTCCAGGATCTCCTGGCTTTGAGGGTCTGGGTTGAGAAATCTGCTGAGATCCAAATTGGTTCCCTCTCTATGTAATCTGAAACTTTTCTCTTGTGGCTTTTAATATTCTATCATTATTCTTTGTCCTGGGCATTTTCATTATAATGTGCCTTGGTGTGGATCTGTTGTAATTTTGTACATTTGGTGTCCTGTAAGCCTCTTGTATTTGATTTTCCAGTTAATTGTTCCTGTGTGGGAAATTTTCTGATGTTATTTTATTGAAGAGATCGTGCATTCCTTTGATTTGTACCTCTGTGCCTTCCTCTATCCCAATAATTCTTAGATTTGGTTTCATGTTATCCCATAATTCTTCTGTTCATGGTTCCTTACATCTTCACTGTGTGGTCAGCTTTATTTTCAAGATTACATATTTTGTCTTCATTGCCTGAGGTTCTGTCTTCCAAATGATCTAGTCTGTTGGTGATGCTCTCTGTTGATTTTTTAATTTGGTTTATTGTTTTTTCATTTCAAGGATTTCCACTTTTTTTTTGTTTGTTTTTTTGAGAATCTTTCTTTCTTGAAGTAATTTTTCCTGCCTGTATTTGCTCTCTTATCTCTTTGTTGGAGTGATCAGTTGCTGCCTGCATTTGCTCTCTTAACTCTTTGTTGGAGTGATCAATTGTTGCCTGTATTTGCTCTCTTAAATCATTATTTGCTTTGCAGATCATTTTAATTATGTATGCTCTGACCTCCTTCCCTGACATTTCTTCTACTGTGCTCTCAATGGATTCTATTACTGTAGCATCGCGGTTTGTTTGGGGCACTTTCTTCCCTTGTTTTTTTCCTGTTGTCCATGTGTCATTTGCTCTAGCAGTGTGGATCTGAGGCATTAGAGTTTCTACCCTATAATATTGTAGTGTCCCTGCAGGTTATCAGTACCTCGCCTCTAAGGGGGAAATCGATATTTACAGCATCCAATGCAAACAATATGCAGCCTTAAACCCAATACCTCCTATTTAGACAATTACGGTTTTGTCCCAATAAACAGAAATGATGTGTTCGATTAATATCTGCAGTACAAATAGTAGGTTTGCATGAGGGTCTGCAGTTGCTAATGGTGGACAGTGGTGCAGGGTGTGGTGTAGGATGTGGGGTTTATGAGGCAGCTGGTGACAGTGTAGCGGTATCAGATCACAGGAAGAGTGAGAGAGGAATCCGAGAAGTGGGCCAGTAGGGACACCTCTGGTCACCAGGCCTACAGGACCTTGGCAGTGGTCTTCCCGGTCCTGGCTGCTGTCTCCAGATGGAAATGGCCGAGATAGGCACGTGTTGGTAGATGCGGGGCCATGGTATGGTCGCTCTCCTCTGCGTGCGATCATGTTGCAGGCCGGGATGCTGGGGTCTGCTCCCCGTCCTCTGTGCGGCGGCCAGGGTCACGGTCTCAAAATTTTTATTTTTAAATTGTGATTTGACAAATTATAGTGGTGTAAGTTTGCTCTGAATTTTATTAATCACCGAGGTTTGTTGAAATTAAGTATCCAAAAAAACACTTAGTTGGAAACTTTTCTAAAACATATTGGCATTCACTGCTTTTTAACTGGAGCTTACTGAGTGTAAATCAGCTTCCTGGCCTTGCCTGAAGGTCGTGTTATTCTGTGCTGATGTTCAGTGCCAGCGGCCCCCTGGTGTTGATGCTTTGAATTGCTGTGGTTTGCTTCCTTTACCAGCCTTGCCTTCAGCAATCAGCTCTGTAGCTTGCAGTCTCCCTGCACCCCGTTTGAATCTACCCCTCTCCTGTCACTCCCTCAGTCTATTCCCTCTGGCCTTGGAAGTTGAGTCAGTGTGTGTGTCCAGTGGTCACGAGAGGGCCACAGGTCCTTCTGGGGTGGGGCTGGGGCCCTGGTTGGCAGCTGACACTGGGCATCAGTGCGGGAGGCCGGGCTCCCATCATGGGGGGCAGGCCCTAACCCAGTTCTCACCAGGGTTGCTGGTGTGTCCAGGTCTGAGGTACTTTCACACAGCCGCCTCTCTTTCCTGGAATTCTGTGCTTAGAACTCCTCAGCAAGGCTAAATTAAGTGCCTCATGCCCCAGATGTTGCTGGCCATGGCAGGAATGCAGAATTTAATAAATTGTCTGTTCCAGAATGCTTTAACTTGGCTGGGGAAACCTTGATCAAGTATTTGTGCACTGAAGAAGTCGGCCAGGGTTAGAGGGTGCCATTACAGCTGGTCTGTGGGCAGGGTGGCGGGGTTGAGTGGAGTCAGGGCTGCAGGTGGCTTGGCTCCTACCCTCCTGGCCCCTGTGACCTGCCGGGGCTCCCAAGCTCTGGGATGAAGTCAAGGTCACGGTCTTGGCTTTGTCGCCCCAGTCTGTGAGGACGGGTGTGCCTGAGGTGCAAGCTATGGAAAAGAACTGGCCAGTCAGGCCAGCTCCATCGCCCAGCTGCGTGAAGAGCTTGGGCATGGGTACCCATTCCTGTGCACCAGGGCAGGCCCGCAGGTGCCCCTTCATCCTCCCCCTGCCCGGCTGCTTTTGCCTTGCTCTCCGTATGGAGGAGCACCTTCACAACTAGCACCCCAGCACCTAACCAAGCAGGAATGTGTTAGGAACCAGGGTCCTCATGTCCCTCCGCTGTGGTGCTTCAGTCCCCTGGAGGTGGTGGAGCTTTTGACCGTTGCTAGGAGAGCTGCAGTGCCCCCCGGCTGAAGTGGAGGGAGCATTGCAGTCCCAGCTGTGAGCTCGTGTCCTGCAGCTTGGTGAGGAAGAGGTGGCTCTGCGCTGTGCTGTGATGGGAGCAGCAGAGCTCTGCCGGCTTCCGCTGGCTCGATGCAGGTTCCAGGTGCTCAGGGGGTGTCCCGGTCCATCGCGGCATGTGCCCTTGAAGAGGAGACAGCTCACCGTGCAGGGAACACAGTTCTCTTCCTTGTGAGCACTTGAAGTGTTTCTTCCAGGAAGACAGAAATCTCTATTTATGACTGAGTTGAAGAATCCTTGGTCTCTTTATGGCTTTTACCACAGAGATATGATTTGGGGCCCTTTGGGATCTATTCAAACGCGCCTTGTGTTGGTTAGGGTGGGTGTAGCTACTGCACATGGGAAAGCAGCGCTGTCTGCTCTGAGGTGGGAAAGGACCTCGCTTCCCAGGCAGCGGAGAGCCTGGGCCTGGGACGGGCTGCGGTCCCCTGCCCACTCAGCACTTAGCTCTGCCCCCATCCTCCAGGACTTTGCTTCTGTCCTACGAAACCACCAGCACCCTGTCCAAACCAGCTTCTCCTTGGGGCTCCTCACAACGCTGTTCACCGGGCTGAGTGGGCCCCAGCCTCCTATTTCTTAGCCACTGACGGACACTGGTGGGGGCTCCAGTTGGCTTGGCTGCTGTGGACACACTAGACCGTTGCCTCTGGTGGTTCCCAAGTCTGGAAGTCCAGCTCAGGTGCTGGCCAGTCCAGTTCTTGGCAGGGCTGTGTCCTGGTTGGCAGAGGGTCCCATCTTGCTGTGTCCTCACATGGCAGGGAGGGACAGGACGAAATTTCTCTGGTGTCTGTCCCTGCAAGGACTCTGATCCTCTTGTGAGGGCCCCGCCCTCATGACCTCATCTAACTTGATCGCCTCCCAAGGGCCCCATCTCCAAATACCGCCACACTGGGGCCAGGCATTCAGTGTGTGCGTTTGGGGGCACACAGCTCAGTCCACAGAAGCGAGACCATGGAGGTGTCTGCCACGGAGGCATCAGTGGTGATTTCTAGTACCTGAGGGCCGATGCGCTTGCTGGAGTGGAGAACGTGCATGCCAGCGCCAAGGACACGTCTGCTGTCTCCAGTGTCCACGTTAACACGGTGCTTCTCCTTCCAGTGTCGCCTGGGAGCCCATGGGAGATGGGAAGAAGGTCATTTCCCTGGCCGACAACCACATCTTGCTGTGGGACCTGCAGGAAAGCTCCAGCCAGGCTGTGGTAAGCAAAAGCAAAGGCAGCTTCTGTTTTGTGTGTTTAGAATTGGAATTTGAGGCTGAACTCAGAACATACTTCTTAATTCACTTATGTTTCGAATTTTAACATTAATTATGAATGGACCAGGTCATCAAAGAGTTAAGTGATAGGTCTTTTTTTTTTTCCTTTTAAGACTATTTTGTCTCCTAGAGTAAACATTGTATATAGTCTTCCATATTTGATTCCTGAAAATTTTCTCTTTTAAAATGCATTTTTTACATACATTTATAATATTAATGCATTTGTTGATGTCAAAATAATCACTTTAGAAAAAAGAAAAACCAGGGAACTTGAAGTGGTAGACCTTGTAGCATCACGAGCATGCCTGGGCTGGAGGGTCTGCACAGAGCTGCAGGAGTGGAGACCAGATCTGCGGGTGGATTTCCTTAGTGAGGTCCATCTTGTGTTTATCTCTTCCCCTGCTGCCTACATAGGTCTTTTCCCTCATGGTGCCTTACGGTATAGCAAATCCTCTTCCACCCTTCTGGGCAAGAGATGGCATGAATAATGATTTATCATTATTACTATGTGGCACAGAACTTGGTCATGCTTTTTACAATATTAAATGTTTTGTTAAAGTCTAAGAGCTCTGATGGTCACAGCCTTCAGTGTGAGATGCAGAGTCGGTCTGTTTACCTGGAGCATTGGTAGTATGTAAGGAAAGCTCGTGATGTTTATTAGGAATTTAAAACAACACGCATCCCACTTGATGTAGTAGGATCCAGGTTTCACACAAGCATTCAGGGACAGCAGGAAGCTCAAAGGTGGCTCTGTGCCCAAGACTGGCCCTGGGGACCTTGCAGGTCCAAGGGAGATGGCATACCTGTGTCCTCCTACCTGCAAGGAGATGTGGGGACATCTGGGTGGTGGTTGCACATGAGCCTCAAGGGCTGTCCCTTGGCCTTGTCTTGGCTGCTGGAAACTTTCAGGGAGAGAATCCCAGGCTTGTGGGGGGCTTTGAGATGACCTGGAGAAGAGGGTGTGACTCCTGGTGATGAAGAACCCAGTGGAGCTGGATGAGCACCCACGGAGCCTCAGCAGCAGAGCAGTGGAGCCTGAGGCTGTGCGTTGTGACTTTGCAGGGCCTTGCTGGCCCACCTCGCTCCCTGGCTGCAATCAGGCAGTGGCCACGGCTTCACACCCTGGCTGTCTCTTCAGGATTTCAGGATAGGGTGATTATTTTCTGCAGAGATCAATTTAGTTTTCTCTTCCCTTTTTTATCTGCTGTCAGCAGTTCTGTCAATGTTCCTTGGTGACCCTCCACCGAGGCGCTTAATACAGAAGCCCTCCATCGACCTCAGCCTCCTCACACCAGCCCGCATTTTTTTGTTGTTTGAGGATATTGCCTTCTGTGGGGAATCCATCTTAGGCTCACTGCATCATTACCTTTTGCAATTAAATTGGAGAGTCTCTGCCATTTATAATCATTAGCAGAGCCCATGGGAGGCCCTGGAGTGGCAGAGCCCGTGGGGTCTGTGGACCCCAACGAAGGCAGAAGCCCCCGCCCAACCCTGTTCCCTCCGCCATGCATCTCCAGGCTCTGCAGCTGTCTGTGGCTGTGGACCTGGAAGGCTGCCGTCCAGGTGGCAGAGCGCAGGGCAGGACTCCCGTGCCTCCTCCTGCCCACTTAGAAGCGCAGGAGCCGCTAAAGGCACCGCTGCTGAGGCGCCGTCTGCTGGGTGCTGCATCTCTCCGGGACACAGGCTGTTAGCCATGTTCTGCTCAGAGGTGTGAACGTGAGACATCGCCTTCGTTTTTAAGTCCCTGCTCCTGGAAGAGGGATGCAGATTGGAAATCTCTCCTCCCGTTTTGTCACATTTCTGTCTTTCTAATAGGTTATTTCACAGGGCAAGTTTTTCATTTTTTTTAAGAGTGGACTTTATTTTTTAGAAAGGTTCTGCATTCACAGTGAAACTGAGTGGGTGATAGAGATTTCCTGTGTCTGCCCCCACACTCATGGTCTCCCGTCACCAGCACCACCACCCCTGGCACATGGTTACGCTGATGAACCTCACAGACAGACACGTCCTTGTCTCCCAGAGTCGCAGTTCCCGCAGGGTCACTCTCAGGTTTGGAGGCCCTTTACGCTGCCAGCACAGTTCTGCCTTCCGTGGGGGCTCACAGGGCAGGCTCATGACGGTGGTCTTTCAGATCCGCTTTCCACTTAGAAGCGGTGCTTGCAAGCTCCTGAGGGCTCCCGGGCAGCGCCTGCCCACTGCCGGGAGGCCTTCCCCTAGGATGACGCTCCTGTGCAGTGTTCCTTTGGCTTCAGGGCTGAGAACTCCGTGACTAGCTTTGGATCCGGAAGCTTTTCTTCCCTGATTTTTCCTAGGAGTTCTGTAGTTATGCATCTTGTGATGTCTGTGACCCGTTTTATCAAAGTGTGTATAGCAAGGTTCCTGCACAGTGGTAGGAATCCACCTGGCCAGGCGTCATGGCCTCCTCTGGCTGGGTGAAGGCAGAGGCCCAGGCTCCTGTGGGGCCTTCACTGTCACAGGTGGGCGTGGAGCTGCATGCTTTCTGTTCCTACTCAGGAGTGTCTTTGACCTGGCGGCTTCTTTCAGAGGGAGCAGCTTTCCTGGGGGCTTTTCTAGCCTGTGCCCCTTGGTGTTTCGTGACTGTGGCTTCCTCGGCTGCAGTTCTGGGCTCCTTGTGACACAAGGCCCCTGGCTGGTAGCATCCCCCTCAGAGTCATCTTGTGTGCTGCCATGACGCCCAGGGCTCTCTGCCTGGCAAGGAGGTGGGAGAGGTGCTGTTCGCCTCCGCGGCCGTGCACACCAGCAGGCCCGTCCCTCCTGTAGCTGCCCTCCCTGCCACCCGCTGGCACCTACATCGACCACGCAAAAACTCTGTTGTCTAATCCTAACATCCCACACTGGTGTGATCCATGCTGGGCACGTCTTGCTCAGCCAGCCAGGGCTGCCAGGTGAGGAGCGCGAGCAGGCGGGATAGGCCTGCTCCTGCTGGCTTCCCTGGGCCTGGGGCTGAGCAGCGCCATCAGACCCTGCTGTGTTCCGAGCATGCTGAGATGCCTAGGCCAGACTGGCTGGTGAGCTCACTTGGGAGGGATAATCGATCCTTTTTCAATGAACTGTCGTTCCTCATGTTGCTGGTATCACCCACCTGAGCCAAGGCGCAGGCCTGGCAGTTGTCACTCGCCCCATCAGTGCCGCGCCATGCCCTCCTCCAGAATGGAGGCGTGTGCGTGGGACCTGCTCTTCAAAGGTCAGTGATGTCGCATCCTGTGAAGGGGAGTTTGATTGTGGGAAAACTTACTTGGAGTGAAAGCTGATAACCAAGACAGCTAACCAGGTCAGTGGTGCTGGCTGGGGGATGGGAAAGCTGGTGTTCTGGTGAGACTCAGAAAGGCATTGCAGAGGATCCGGAGCAGTGGCCGGTCACTGAGTGGATGTCACCTCAGAGCTGCAGGTTTCAGGCAGCAGTCATTGACATTTACGTTTTAGGATGTCTGTCTTTCAGAAGCAGTTCAGTAATTGACTAAGTTGCATATCTTAATGTTGTGGTGTGATACCTATATCTTTTGATTTCATAAATATCAATAACTGTATCTTTTCTAATCTTTCAGTAAAATCTTGAAACATTATCTTTTAAATGGCGTAGATCCCCAGCACCATAGAAAACAAAACTAAATCATTAAAACTGTCTAGACGGTGTCTGATAAGAGGACGTGGTGTTCGAAGCTCTCAGGGCTTCTAGCTGTGGTTGGGAGTAAGTTACATGGCTTTGAGGTCAGGATCGGTTACACAGCTTTGGGACAAAGTGTGTAAGGAGAGGGAACTGCCTGAGCTTGTGCCAGACACCACCACCGGGGGCGGCGACCTCACCTGCTGTTGGAGCCCTGGCTATGGGTAGAGCCTTCATCGTTCCCTCATGGCCATGCAGCCCTGGGCTAGAGAGCCTAGGTGCTCCCAGAACAATCTGGCACAGATGCGGGCCAGAGGCCAAGGTGAAGGGCACAGAGGGCCTAAGACACAGGGTTAGAAGGCATCAGGACCTCCTGGGGTTAGTGCTGCCAGAGGGCTTTGTGACACAGCCTATTTCTGCCATCCATCAGCAGGTGATACTGGGAAGTTGCCTGGTGGATGAACAGGTAGATGGGTGGGTGGATAAGCAGGTGGGTGGAGACAGGTGAGGATGGATGCCAAGGGATGGGGGTGCATGGACACGTGTAGAGGGAGTGGCTGTGACATAGGACCTCCAAAACTGGATTGTTGATGGTCACACCACTGGCGGGCCACCAGAAAGCTGCTCATACAAAGAGAAGTATGGAGCAAGAAAGTGAGGTTCCAAAAAGCAGGCAGTGTTGCTTCATGATTAAATAGCTGTCCCCAGAGTCAGCAAGGGACAGTCACACTCCAAATGAGGGTACATCTACTGCCATCGTGGCTGCGCTCCAGCTTTCCTAAACCTTCCTTATTCTCCACCAAAGGTCTTTCTCCCCTTTCCAAAGGATTGACTATAATCAAGTTCATGTCTCCAACTGGTCACTCGTGTCTCATTGGACTGTTACAGGAGTGTTTTTATATATAGTTCATCTTGGTAAAGTGTATAAACCTCTGTGCTTTGAGAGTACGGAATGAAGACATGCACGTCTGGGCCTGGGATGCACGTCATTTCAGAAGCAGGTTGGATTTGGTACAGCAAAGGGAAGAACAAGGCCCGTCAGTTCTGACCTTCCTGCAGGAGGGTCCTTTTTGAAATAAACCGGAAGTGAATGAGAAGGACACCGCGTTGCCTGCTGGTGCGGAGGGCCTGTGGGGGCCCCAGGAGGCCCCTAGACCCTTTGCTGGCTGGCTCCACGTGGCTGGGTGGTGCCCGTGGTGTGTGGGCGAGCCCAGTTCCACTGGTCCTGTTTCCCATGTCAGCCCATGTGCAGTGCCACCTCCAGCGACCTTGGGTCACACGATCATGGCAGGACCCTACCTCTGTCCTCTCCCCAGGCCCCAGGTGCTGCTGGCTCTGAAGAAGGAGGCTTGGCAGCCAATGTGCAACCCCAGCTCTTGCCAGATCCTCTTCCTCTTCCACTTTTGTGTCCTGAGGTGCAGCGTGCCTCACGGACTCTCCAGTGAATTCTGTTCCACTACCTCCTTTAGACTGTGGTGATGACGCACACACTGTGTGCTCCAAAGGACAGTGTCTGCCTTCTCCATGTCCCTTGCTCCAGGACAGCTCAGAGCTCCTCAGAGGGCTCATGGGTGTTGGTTAGTACGTCAGCAGAAACCTTGGGCATGCACGTGCCACGCACTGCGTGGGCCCTTGAGGCCCTCTCACCTGCAGCGTGGGCACTCAGGTCTCTCCACTGTGCATGAGTCACGGGGCTAGAGTCCCCAGCCTAGACAGGAACAGAGGGTGCCCACGCATGTCACTGTCGGATGGGCCTTGTAAGTTGGCAGTTTGGGTGCATTTGGCTGCAAACCATGAGAAGCAGCTCGAGCGGTGAGGAAGTTGTGCTGTCTGATGTGGCAGGAAGCGTGGAGGCACCACAACTCCAGGGTCGGTTGATCCCGGCTCTCAGTGTCATCCCTGCTTTGCTGTGTCTGCTCTGTCACATGCACGTCACTGCCATTTGTTGTCATGGCTGCAAGGTGAGTGCAGCAGTTCCAGCCCTCACCTCCATCTTCCACAGCACCAGTGAACACAAAGCCAGCTTCTCTGTGATCTCTTTGTCAGGAAATTCCTTCCTGGGGGATGCCTTTGTCCAGCTGTCAGACACTGGCCATGTCGTGCCTCAGCTGGTCACTGTGGAGGGAACAAGGCCATCATGCTTGACTTAGAGGTCTCAGGCCCCAAGGGTGGCAAGGGGCTCGAGGTGGCCAGCCACAGCCATTGGGGAGAAAGCCACTTCTGCCATGTGGTCCAGGCACCCGGGAGGCGCCTGCTGGGCCCTGCGTGCCCACTGTGCCCTGCACACCACTGCCTGCTGCTCTTCCCCTGCCCTCCAGCAGGGGGTGGTGGCACTCACCTTCTTGGCTGGCCTGTGATGCCCTCCGTCTTGACCAGTGAGTACTGAGGAGCCACCGTGGTCATGCTGTGCTCCTGGTCGCTGTCCTCTGCGCCCAGTCTGTGTGGGCTCCCCATGGCCTTGGAGTTGGCCCTGAGGCCCTGCAGCGCACCGCGTGACCAGCAGAGGGTGCAAGCCAGAGCGTTGTGTTCCAGGCAAGGTGTCCTTTAGCCATGTCCTGGCGTTACAGCTCCCTCTGCAGGGGCCTGTGGGACCTGGAACCACTCCTCCTGGGCCTGGAGGCAGGACACCTCATGCTGAAGCAGATCGCATGTCACCAGGCCCCAGAGCTCTGTCTCACGTCACCCCGAAACCAGAAAACGCTATTGATCAACCTCAAGCTCACGCCGCGTGGCTTCCCGACAGACCGTAAAGGTGGATGTGAAATCACCTGGGTCTTTATGAACCTTCACTTCCAGACTTCTCTGAGCCTGTGCGTGTGGTTTCCATGACCGTGGGAGGACACACACCCGCGAGGTCGGTGCCGTGGAGTCAGGAGACGGGTCTTGCTGTGGAGACCCTGGGCCAGACACTCACCCTGGGCTTCTAGGCTTCCCATCTGTGGGTGAGGGGAGGACCAGAACCGCCTCTAGGCTCTGAGGCCCGCTCACGGTGCCCTCCCTCCCCTCTGGGTCCTGCTTACTTGGTCAGTGCCTCTGTTGCTGTCCTTGGATGGCCACAGAGCCTCCTGCTTCCACAGCTCACGCCCACCCTCTCTGTTTCGATCTGGAATTGGGCCTGACTCAGCAGGTGCTCCACGCCGCACTAGCTGGGCCCCGGGAGACTCTGCTGCCAGGACCCCCAGGCTCTCGGAGCATGCAGCTCCTACTGGACGAGGGCCTCATCCTTGGTTCCTTGCTGCCTGTTGGCCACAGGTAGCACTGGTCCTTGTTCCTCTTCATCACATGGACCCCTGCTGCATGGCTGGCCACCTGCTTCATCAGAGTCAGAATGATAGAAGCCAGAGTGCCTTACAGTCTGGCCACTGAGGTGCTGACTTGGGGCTGCTGTCCAGGGAGGGGTCCCCCAGGCCATGAGGACCAGGGTGGGTCCTCAGGGTTGACTGGGCTGCCTGGTTTGCCCTGCCCTCACTTTCCTCGGTGGCCAACCAGTCAGTGTGAGGGAAGTGGTACTCAGGGGCTGAGGCATCACTTGGGGAGCACTGGTGGGTGGGCCGCATGGCTGCAGGGTGGTTGGTGGCTGGTAGGTTAGTTCTTTACCTAGTAACGTGTTGTTCCTAAGTCTGGGAGAGTTGCAGGCTGTGGTGGAGCGGGGCCTATGTCTGGGGCAGGTGCTGCTCAGCCTGGTTCTTTGGCTTCTGAGGCCTCCAGGCTAAAATTGGTGGAGGTGCAGTGAGAGGTGACTCCTGCGGGCCCACTGAGTGCTTGCTGGAGGCTGCTGCCTCCCTCTGGGTGGTGCTGCTGTTGCCCAGGCCACTCCAGGAACCAGCTGGTGCAGCTCACTGAGGAGCTGTTGTGTCCCCTGACAGGTAGGACAGCAGGGTCTGGGCCAAGCTGAGATGGGCAAGGAAGCCCAAGAGCCCCAAGCAGCAGGCCACTGAGGTAACTCTCAAGGCACAGGACAGAGAGCATGTTCATTGGGTGGGGACGAGAACCAGGGTTGATTAGACAGAAAGTGGGCCAGCCCTGTGTTGTTTCTGCCGCTTCATCTACTGCTTTATTATTTATTATTATTATCTTTATTTATTTTCTGTACCAGGGATTGAACCCAGGGGTGCTTAACTACTGAGCCACATTCCAGCCGTTTTTGATTTTTATTTTGAGACAGTCTTGATAAGTTGCTTAGGGCCTTGCTAAGTTGCTGAGGGTGGCCTTGAACTTGGGATCCTTCTGCCTCAGTCTCCCAAGCCACTGGTATTATAAGGCATGAGCCACGGCACCCAGCTCCACCTGTTAACTTTTTACATTTGTTATCATCAGTGGTAATCATTAACCTGGTAACTACATCTTCAGAAAACTGAAATAACACCTGTAAAAATTTTGACTTTTTTTTGGTTGTTGTTCCCCTAAAGAGGACACCACAGAAAGAGCTCTTCATCCATATTGCTTATGTGGAGGTTGAAACAGTGAACCTAACTGTACGTTGCATGAGTCCAAGCCCCCCTGTGTCCCGGGTGGTGGTAGAATCGTTTTTGATGCTTCTGGTTTTCCTCTCTAGGTCCCTGTGTCCCTCGTGGCTGTGGAAAGGAATTGTTTTGATCTTCTTCCCGCTGTCTCCCCGGGAATGAGACTGTTGGCACCATCTTTCCCGCCCGTGTGGCTTGTGGTGATGCCCGCACAGGCCTCACGCTGTCCAGGGCCCCCTCCGCCCTCTATATGGGAACCAGCCCTGCTGCAGGCTGCCTGTGCCACCTCCTTCACCATGCCTGCCGAGTGCTGGCAGGAGCACTCTCCCGTACCCACCGCTCTCCCGTACCCACCGAGCAGTTGCATCCTTGTGCAATGGGCGTGTGAAGAAAGGGCCTTGTAGAACGTGACAGGGGGAGGGGAGGGGCAGGACGCTCCACTGTCATCTAGTGGAGCCACTCCTCAGCCCCCCGACTCTCTGCCATTGTCGCAGGTGGGTTCCTGGCTTGCTGAGCCAGCAGACGTCTCCAGGAACTCTGGGGCGAGTTCCGAGGCTCGCCATGCTCTTATTGGGTGCCTGGTTGATGAGATGTCAAGACAGCTGCTCTGGGCACCTTTGCCTCCTGCCCTTGGATGTGAGGAAGCTGGGAGGGTGACTGGCAGGTGTGGAGAGGAGCGGAGGTGGCACTGGGAGGGGCTCTGATGCTGGTTGTTCCTGACCCACAGCCATCACCCTGCCCTGGGCCATCCTGAGATACTGGCTTCTTAGGTTCAAGTTCCCTTTTTTCAAGCTAGTCCAAGTTCAGTTTCTGAGCTGCTGCGTGGGCTGCTGACATCCTAGGGAGAGTGCACTGGCCCGGGGCTGCTAGGTGACCTCCGTATATCCTTTGTTCCGGTTTTTCCTTCCTGACATCTCACTGGACCCTGGCTCTCCCCACTACCTGCAGCGCCTGGCCCTGGCTCTACATGGACTGCTGTAGGTCCATCTTCCATGGGCAGGTGCTCTGTGTCCTGTGCCCTGAGAGTGATCACAGTGGCCTGCTGCTTGGGGCTCTTGGGCTTCCTTGCCCATCTCAGCTTGACCCAGGCCCTGCTGTCCTACCTGTCAATTCTGCCCACGTTCCCTGGCCCCTCCTGCGTTCAGCTGCCCAAACCCTGTCCTCCAGGACTTCTCTGCCCTTGTGACTGCTCATTTGGCCCCTAGTCTGGCACCACCAGTGCCTGCCAGTGTCCATCAGGGATGTAATGGGAACTTTTTGCACAGAACATAAGCAACCCCTTCACTTTTTGTGGAGAGAATGAACGGGCCACGTGTGGTGTGTGTGACAGAAGGTCATGACATGCCGAGTCCCAGACTCCTCATCTAATGGTAGGAGATGGGCCCAGGGAGGAAGGTTTCCTGGGACGATAGAACAGCTCAGAGGAGAGAGCAGAGTCCTGAGGGATGAGAGGGGGCTCACACTGGAGGGCCACTGCAGTAACTGCTGTCCTCTCTCTTAGTTTGTGGTCTCCCTGGAGAGCAATGGATCCCTTTTCCCAAATTCCCCTGGTGGGCCTCAGAGCAGGAGTCCTGGGTGGGAGGGACGCCCTCCTCATCAGCCTTAGGGCACGGACTGAGGCTGTGGCTGTTCCCATGTCCCCTGTGGCTTGCCACACGTCTGCCTCCTGTTCTCTGCTGGGTCCCTGCTGCGTGCCCCTCTGCCAGTTTCTGGTTACCTGCCCTGGCCCTCACCCACCCAGGCGCTCATTACAGTCGTTCTGGGCCAGCCTTCCCCTCCTCACTAGGCCGCAGGTGTATGCACCCCTTGGAGGCCCTGTGCCTGACCCAGTGCAGGCCAGGACTGTGGGTGCTCCAGCCCCTGTAGTCTCTTTCCTCAAGGCTGGGCACGGGCTCAGACAGCCCGCCCCCAGTGGACAACCCCCTCTCCCTGGGCTGCCAAGACCTCTGCTGGGAGGGGAAGGAGGCCTTACCTTTGTGCTCAAGATTATTACATCCCTGGCTTAGGGCAGGTGAGGACCTTTCTGCTTCCTTAGGCACCTTTTTTCTTCCTTTGCTCCAGCCACCCTGCTACCCGGTGCTAGGGTTGCTGATTAAATCGAGGCTCAGCTGCAAGTCCAGGCCTGTTTGTCTCTTGAGTCTGGACACTTGCACTGCCCTTGCTCAGCAAAGCCCCTGATGAATACCCATAAGCCCTTAGGACTGTTGCTGGTCCTCAAGGCGTCTCCAGTGACTCCTCAGACCTGCCCTCCAGCGCCTTTGTCCAGGGCTACCACAGCCTGGCCTGCCTCCCTGGACACTTGATCACCTGGCTTCTCAGCGCTAAAGAGCACTGCTATTTAGGTCAGTTAACCAATGGAGAGCTTGTGTACACTGGGGACAGCTTGGGGTGGGGCAGAGCATACTCCTGAGCCAGACCTCCACCCTCCACCCTCAGAAGTCACCATGAGAATAGACACCCAGACCTCACATGGAGAGTATGGTGTAGCCAGGGTGAGCCTTTGTGCATGCAGTCCCGGTGCATGGAGAAATGGGTCCAGCAGGAAGCTCTTCTCTCAGGCTTGCAACCAGGTCCTGCCTTCTTTTTACCCCTGGGGAGGCTTCAGCCCCAGGAGACAGTTCCCAGTGGGTCTCGGGGCCTATCAGTGGTTAGTCTCTGTGTGAGCATCTCGGTCCTCATGAGGAAGGGGAGGAAGGAGGAAGCTGATTAAGTCAAGGGGCTCCCCTTTGTCTCTCCAGAGCTGCTCCTGTGGACTCCACTTACCTTGTCTGTCTTGGGGGAAGCAGGCGTTTGTATGATTCCATGTTTTGTTCAAATTCGAGCTGGTTCTCTTTAATCACACACTTGCAGGTCCTCTGTGATAGAGGCCTATTAATATGCTTTCTATTTTTTGCTGTGCTCAATTTTCCAGGTTTTTTCCCCAAATAAGGTTCAAACATTCATGCCTTTTAAGGGAAGAAGATAGAGCTTGTTAATTATTCTAATGGTTATTTTCCATAGATCCTGAGTGTAGGATGCCCTCCTGAGTTTTTCTGAACAGAGTTCAAACTTCTCTTCTCCTCTTTGTGGCTCTCGCAGCTGGCCAGCTCAGCATCCCTGGAAGGGAAGGGACAGCTGAGGTTCACCTCAGGGCGCTGGAGCCCGCATCACCACTGCACCCAGGTGGCCACAGCCAGCGACACCACCCTCCGAGGCTGGGACACGCGGAGCATGAGGTCAGTGGCGTGCCTGCGCGCCCATCCCTGTTTCTCCTTGCTCTCCTCGTCCCTGGATGGGAACTGTGACCGTGGCAGAGGTGGCTGGGAGCAGGTGCATCTGGGGCACCTGGTTTGTCGTCTTGTCATCTTTGTGGGCTCAGCATGCGTGGGAAATCATTTCCCCAAGTCCAGTGAGTATGTGTGCTCGGGGCCCTGTGCCTCGGCCTCCTGTGCCACCAGGTGTTGTGATGGGGACACAGTACTCTGCCTCATGATGAGCCCCTGCAGGCTAGCAATGGCCGCCCCTGCTTCAGCGTCCCTCCAGGACTTGGCTTTGGCCACTGCTGTGCTTTCAAGAGACACACCTGCCGGGTGGTCACTTGTCATTTCAGTAATCATGTGCAGCAGCCAGCAGCTCTAATGGAACAAACAAGAGCGATTCTTCTGTTCCAGTTGTGATTTTGATAGGCAAAGGAGTGATGGTGGGATGTCTGTTGCCATGGCAACGGGAGCTGCACAAGCTTTTTTAAGATGCAGTTTATCCCCTTGGCACACCATGATTTATCACTGAGCTGAAGAGACGGGTGTCATGCAGTAGCTTGCATTGCTTCCGGCAGGGGGGCCACACCTTTAAGTTCAATTCCAAGGCCTCCGAAAACCCAGGGCTGGAAATGACCAGAGGCTGCTCCCTGCTCTCGCACATACCTGCACCCAGGGCTGGCGTGGTGGAGAGCCATGGCCAGGCCCCTGGAGCTGCTCTCTCCATGGCCTGTGGTACTCTCCCCTCTTGTCATCTTTCTGCAAAGGGCGTGACAAGAAGATGCCATGTAGACCAAACCAGGAGTCAGCTCTTCTGGATCCACCCTGCGGCCATCTCCCTGTGCCTGCTGCCTCTCTGGCCAGGAGTTGGCTCCTGCAGGAAGTGGGGCCACAGCAAAGAGCCGTTCTGCTGTCTGTTGGCCTCTCCTTGGGTAACAGCCTTGGTTTTTATCTAGCCAGGATGCCCGTAGCGTTTCTTCTAGAATGTATCATGCTATTACGTGAAAGTCACTGCTGCCAGAGCGTGCAGTAGCCCTTCAGTTGGTAATTAGTGCACTTTTGTCGCCCACCAGTTCCCTAGGGATGTGCCAAGTTTTTAATTTCATACCTGTGCCTGTTTCACCTGAAAACTCGTAAGGATTAGGGTTTCTTATTTTTACAAAAATAATATTAAGATATTGAGAAAGTGTTGGATATAAAATCAATTCAAGATTTAAAATGGCTCAGGGCCAGCATGGGCGTGAAGGAGCTGAGCTGATCTGTGTTAGGGGCAGGGATGCATGACTGTCCTGACACGCAAGGCATGATTATAAGACGCGGAGTCCCCCACTGATGCCACAGTGAGCGAGGACGTTAATGATGGCAGGAGATGCTGGGGTGCCACCAGGGGAGGAGGCCAGCAGAGTGCTGAGTACAGGGAGGACAGGCAGCACCAGACTGGGCCCAGTGCTGGCCAGCATACGGGCCTGTCTTGGGCTGGTCCAGTCTCACTGGATGACAGCCCAGTTTTGTAGCCATGATGGGCAGAATATTCTGATTTTAGATCCCGTGGGAGTAGCCAGAAGCAGGGAGGTGTGGGATCAGGTCAGGTGTGTATGCGTACCTGGGCACCCGTGTGCATGGGCACTGTGTGTGTGCAAGCTCGAGTGTAGGTGTGTGTGTGTGAGGTACATGGTAAACTCCTGTGTGGACATTCCCTTTCACAGCCCTCCCCTTGTCCCTGCCTTTAGAACAAGCAGATCCCACTGGACGTGCAGTGGTGAGACCCCGAGGGGTGTGGACAGAAGAACAAGCCTAGCAGGGCAGGTTTTCTTCAGACCTTCCCCAGGGTTTCCTTTCTCTCTATATATCGCCCAGTGCCAGCAGCACAGTTTAATTTCTTCTTTCTTTAATTTTAATTTTAATTCTTAGTTTAATTTCTTCTTTCGTTAATTTTCTTTCTCTGCTCGTGCCCTTCCGTAAGCCAGCTCAGCTCTCCCGGCCGCGCGGCCCTGCAGCCTGCTCTCCCGCGGACGCCAGGTCTTGTCCTGGTGCCACAAGCCCTCATTGCCTCCCCCGCCCTCGTGGGCACCACAGACACGCTCCTGGGCACTGGCTGCCTTCTGCCCGAGAGGCTCCTGGTGCCCTATTGCCGTCCTTGTGCAGGGCAGGGTTGTGGAGGGGCCCCAGGCACCCCAGGCTGGGATTCCCCTGTTCACCTGCTGGCAGGGAGCATGGCCATGCCCCTGGCTGGGGCTTAGAGTGGCTGCCGGCTCGGCAGCCTTCGTGACCCACTGGATGTCCACGTGTGCTGTTCTTTTTCCTTCTCTCAGCCAGATATACTGCATTGAGAATGCCCATGGACAGCTGGTGCGCGACCTTGACTTCAACCCTAATAAGCAGTACTACCTGGCGAGCTGTGGGGATGACTGCAAGGTGAAGTTCTGGGACACGCGGAATGTCACGGAGCCAGTGAAGACCCTGGAGGAGCACTCCCACTGGTGGGTGACTTGCATCCACTTGAGGGAGAGGGGACTGTATAATTTATTTTGCTAATTACTTTACCATTTGGAGAGGCACAAACCAGCTTAGTTTGTACTGCTGTGAATCATTCAATCAACCCAGTTTTATTTTTCCTAAAGAAGCACTAATTCCAAATCTGAATGTTTGTGATTTATAAGCGTAGGAAAAGAAGAAAAACATTAGATTCTGTTTTCCCTTGAACAGTTCTGGTTCAAATCTGCAAAAATAAACGTGCACAGATGTTCACGCAGCATTGTTTGCAATGCATGAAAACTGGAAACGACCCAAATGTCCATCAGAGGGGATTGGTTAAGTAAATTAGGTGACATCCGTGCAGTGGAGATTATGCAGCTGTCAGAAAGAATGAGGAATATCTACATGTGTATGGATGTGGAAGGGTGCCCGGGATCGTTCATTCTCTCTCAAATATTATTTGAATGTTTGCCATATGCTGGGCACTTTCTGCTAAGTGCATAAAAGGATCAAGTCATGGAATAGCACATACAGCATGAACCAGTCTTTTAAAATTCAGAAGTGTGTGCACAGAGGAGGGTGGAGGAAAGGGCTGGAAGAGTGGCAGCCCTCCTCGCGGGAGCCTGCCCTGGCTCCGGGTGGCGCTGTGGCCTTTACTTCCCACGGCTGCGTCTCTGGTGGTGTGAATTATTTGTCAGAAGTAATATTATTTCTGCAATCAGAACATTTTAAAGCCCCAGAGGACTTGTGTACAATTTTGATAAATCCAGTGAACGGCCTGTAGTTTGCTACAGCCTGAACAGAAAGCCAGGTAGAGCCTGCCACGCTGGGGGTGCCTCCCCTCACCAGGTGTGCCACACTCTGCACCTGGGCTGCATCTCACGGAGTGGCACAGAGGCCAGGCTCCCTGGGCTTCAGGGCTGTGACGAGAAGTGGCTGGGTGTCAGACCCCACCACTGTCCCTGGTCCTCGGGGCCTGTGGCAGCTGGCTTGACCTGGAAGATGTCCTGGGGCTTTGTTTGATGGTACAGGTTGTCGCTAATCCATTTGTTACTTCTGGGGAGGTGGTTTTTGTTTGGGAATTACGGAAAGCCTGTCTGAAATTCTGAGTAATAAGCCTCTTCCTCCACAGGGGGCAGCTGACATTTGGTCTTCTCATCTCTGTTTGTTAGGACTTAGGAGAAAATTTTAGAGCAGCATATGGTAGGCCTGACCCCCTGCTGAGGAGCCCTGCCTTCCACCCAGGTGGTGGGGGTCACATACCCAGTGACACCCAACATGACCCAGCCCCGCAAGGCTGGGGCCTCTCAGGGCATCTCAGCCGCCGCCGTGCCCTTTTCAGGGTTTGGAGCGTCCGCTACAACCACTCTCACGACCAGCTGGTCCTCACTGGCAGCAGCGACAGCAGAGTCATCCTGTCCAACATGGTGTCCATCTCCTCCGAGCCCTTCGGCCACCTGGTGGATGACGATGATGTCAGTGACCCAGAGGAGCACCATGGCGATGAGAAGTAAGGACCACAGACTGCAGGGCGGCTCGTCTGTACTCACAGTCCTGGCCCAGAAGTTTCTGTGGGAACCTGTGCATGGTTAAGGTGCCCCGTCTTCCCAGCCGTGTAGGCTCAAGTCCAGGGGTACCTGGCCCTGAGACAGCTCTGTAGTGGTGCTAGGTAATGCCACTCGGGGTGGTTTTAGAATGTGTCCCAGGGCATTTCTTCCTGTATTCTTCCCGAATGCCACCCATAAGACCTGAAAGAGCTTGCTGGTCTCCAGGTGTGAGCATGGTGGTGCTGTGACCTGGTGCTCCCTGCAGGGACTCGATGCCTTTGCTATTGTGGACTCCAGGTGGACCGTGTGCTCCTGGCCCTCAGCTGTGCTGGGCGGGAGTCTAGGCACAACTCATGGCACAGAGCTAGCCCTGGCTCGCCCTGGATGCTCGTGCCCCAGCACACCATCTCAGTTCTGCAGCTTCCGAAACCCTCAGCTGCACCTCTGTCCTTGCTGCTCCCAGGTCACTGGATGCCCTCTCCCCACAGCCAGTGAGGAGCCACACACTGGCCTCAGCCAGGCTGCGTGGGCTCCTGTGGTGCAGATGGGAGACCAGTTCCCACTGGGAGCCCTCCTGCCCTCTGCCGCCCTTGGGCCTTGCTCACGGCTCTTCTCTGTTGGGTTGCAGGAGCAAGGAACCCCTGCAGGACAACGTCATTGCCACATACGAGGAGCACGAGGACAGCGTGTACGCCGTGGACTGGTCCTCGGCTGACCCGTGGCTGTTTGCCTCCTTGAGTTATGATGGCAGGCTGGTCATCAACAGGGTCCCCAGGGCGCTGAAGTACCACATACTGCTCTAGCGCCCTGGGCACTCGCAGCGCTTCCTCCCAGCAGGCTCGCACGCCGGCGCGGTCGGAGCGAGTCCTTTCCAGGCGGCGCTCTCTCTGGCATAGCCAACCTGGCCTCATGGGAGCTCTGCCAGCAGCAGCCGACCTCCTCCTGGTGGGACGGCGGAGGCTAGAAGAGTCGGGCGCCAGCCGCAGCTCGCTCGCTTTGCTTCCTGGCGTCTGGGTGTTGGGAGACAGTGTGCACCGCCTGGTCCTTTCCCCACCACGCAGCGGATCCATCTTCCCCTTGAGATTTCCAGTGAAATAAAGTCAGTGGGGACTCTGCAGGGCTGGCTTCTCCTGTCAGGGCTCTGCCCTCCTGGCCACATCACTCGGCTGTTCCCCGTCCCAACTCAGAAAGACGGCAAGTGCGTAGGAGAGCGGCACCCACTGCGGGGCCGGGGCCAGCGGGGCCTTGTCTCTGCGGCCAAGCCCCCTCGGCTCGTGCCTCCCCAGGTCTGCACCCCGTCCAGGCTGCGTCCAGCTTGCCTCGTGCTGTTCTCTGCCACTGCAGAAGTCAGCACTGGGCACTGCGGGCCACCGCCCGCCCACTCCCATTCCTGCCCGCAGCTGTCAGCCTGAACTCGGACCCAGCACGAAGGGACGGCTGTCTCTTCCCCTGGCAGCCCCGCTCTGTCTTGTGCGTGTGGATGCATAGCCCCGTCCCCCAGAGGAGCCACCTGGGCAGGAGGCAGGACTTCACCTGGCAGGTGTCCTGGCATTTGATGGTGCCCCACCACGATCCTCGGTTTCCCTGTAATGAGAGGTGACAGCTGCATGAGCCTGCAGGTCCCACCGGCTCTGGGACCTACTGTCTTGCCCCCGGCCTCAGCACGTGAAGCACTGCTCTCCCAGGGTGGCCTGTGCTCTTCCCGGGACACCGGGGCCCCGAGGGAACGTCCTGGGCCTGGCTGTAGGAAGCCTCAGCAGGCAGGGGCTCAGGGGGCCGGGGCTCGCAGCCCAGCAGGCGCATGGGACTCGCCGCTGGGTGTGTTTCCGCCCCTGCAGACATGTGCTGTTGTCCCCGTGGGTGCGCACAGTTCACTGAGGCCCCTCCCCCCATCGTCCAGATTCCCAGCCCTGGTGCCCACGGTGTCCTCGGGAGGCCCACGTAGACAGTGTCTGAGACACGTCTGCTGGCTGTGCCTGGACCCCACCCCTCCCTGCCTTTGCACTCACCATGGGGACCCACCAGCTTGCGTGAGCCTTTCCCCTGAAGGGTGTTCGTGTTGCTTCTGGGGCTTGGAGGTACACATGGAGCTCTCCCATGCCAGCCTGTAGGTCCCTGCGAGAAGGTACGTTTCACTTGGCAGCGGCGGACAGACTGACCTGCAGGGCAGAGCTCGCCATGCCCATTTTTGTCCATGGTGGTGTTGGTACGTTGCAGCCGGCCACACAGTGCCTGGTGACCGGTGACCACACGTGTGGACCCGCGTCTGACCCTGCCCGGGCCCTTAGACACGGACTGCTGGGTCCCATGGCAAGAGTGTGCCCGACTTCATATGGTGCTGCCAGCTGGCTTCAGGGCAGCACTGTGTCGTCAGCCCCTATGGAGAGTGACCCTCCTGTGCCCCTTACCTCGCGTGTGGACACGGCCATGTGCCATGGTGAAGTGTGTGTTTTACATGGAGGTGGTGGTGGACGGTGGTGATCACTCTTGCTTTTGGCAGCTCTTTCTGTGTTTTGGGTACAGGTCTTGTCAGCTGTGTGACTTCAGGTATCTCCTGGATTTTTATGCATCCTGTCCTTTGTTTTCTACAGAGAAAGGGGTTGTCTTTCTTTCATTTGGTTTGGCAGTGGGGATTGAATCCAGGGCATTGTACCCCTGAGCTACATCCCTGCCCTTTTTGCTTTTTATTTTGAGGCAGTCTCTATGTTTCCCAAGCTGCCTTAGACCTACGATCCCCCTGTCAGCCTCCAGAGTAGCCAAGACCCCAGCAGACGTTGTCCAGTTTTTCTTCAGGGCTTGTCTTCTGGTAGTGTGTCTGGAAACTGCCTGGCCCGGTGACCAGGATCTCCTTGGGCGCGTCCTTCTAGAGGTTTTGTCAGTTACATCTGGACCTGTGACCTGTTTTCATTTGGCGTTTAAGTCAGGTGTGAGTTTTAGGTTGTGGTTCACTTCTGCTCCTGTGCACGTGCCCAGTGTCTAGCGTCATTTGTGAGGAGGGCTCCTCCATCGACCTGGCTCCTTTGTCAAGACGGGCCCTGACAGGGCTCTTCTGGGCTTGTCAAGGTGTCCCTGAGCAGGCCAGGGCGTCATCCTCCAGGTCCTGCCTGGGGCTTTCCAGCACTTCCTGGTGCCCTTGGGCCCCGTTCTCGCTCTCTCAGCATCACACGGGGCCTTATTCCCCGGGTGCTGCCTGTCCAATGGCCTTGTCTGTGTCTGGAGCTAGTGCAGCACAGGAAGAGGCCACTGGTGTCCCTTTCTGGTTGGTTGGAGGAAGGGCCTGTGTCCTCGGTCTGAGGCTTCTGTGGGCCCCTGTGGCTGCTGCCTCACAAAATTGTTTGGGGCTGGGCTGTGGAAATCAGCCTCTCTTCCTGGGACAGCAGAGTCCCACACAGGGTGCCAAGACCCTCATCCTGCCCTACCTTCAGAACTGCCCATGCCAATGTCTGGTTCAGGCCTGCGTGGAGTGCTGGCCACAGCTGTCGGGAATGGAATGAAATGTGGGCCTGGTGCTGGCCTGTGGGCCTTCAGAGGGAAGTCTGTCCCAGAGTCTGCTGGGCCGGTCCCAGCAGCCCTCCTCAAGATCATAGTTCTTGCTGCATTTGGTGGGAAGGCAAGGAGGGGTGCCGGTCCACCTGCAGAGCAACAGCTGCGAGACCCACCACAGCAGGGTCACTCGGCTACTGTAGTGAGGGCAGCCGTGAGGCCACTGGGGGTGGAACTGTGCAGATGCTGGTGACATGCCATCTCGGACATGCAGGTGCTGAGAGGTGGCAGAGACTGCAGAGACCCTGAGTGCAGTCGGCTCAGGGTGTCCTGATAGATTAGAAGGTGTGCCCCAGAGAGGATCCTGGCCAAGGGCCTGGGCGAGGGGAGCCGCTGAGATGGTGGAGGGGGCCTGGCTGTGTGAGAGGCCGGTTAGGAGCGCGAGTGGCGATGTGAGGAGGTGTTTGGGGTGGGGGGGTTCAGGAGGCCGAGCGGCTGAGGGAGGATGTATCTGGTCTGTGCAGGAGTCGGGCACAGTGCCCTGGCCTGAGCCGGAGTCAGGGGAGGGGAGGGCGAGGCGAGCCTCAGGGCAGGACCAGAGGGGAAGGGAATCAGCATGCGGGATGCCCTGCGAGCCAGGCAGGGTGGGACTTGCCCGGAAAGGGGTCGGCACTTCCAGTGCTACTGGTGGCGTCATGGGAGGGCGAGAGCCTAGGTGGTGTGGCAGCGTGGGGTTATGGTTCAGAAATGAGGTGTCCTTCCAAGCTCCTGTTAATGCAGGAGTGGCTGTGGCCTAATCGGTCCACCCTAGTTCGAATGGACTAACTGGGTGGTAACAGCAGGCAGGCAGGGCGGCGCTGGAGCTGTCCGGGAAGGGTGCCTCTGCCCTGCAGCCCCTTGCCCGCCCCTGCCCTCTGCCTGGGGCTCTGCCCCCCCTGGAACAGTGGGGTTGCCACTGTGGAAGCCTTTTCCTTTTGAGTTGCTCTTGGGCATTTTGGTCACAGCAACACAGAACTAACCAATGCAGGAGGGGGAGAGCTGATGAGATGGTGGCACGGGGTCCACGAGGGAGCAGGAGGAAGTGCACCAGAGGGAGGCTGTGTGCAGCCTCCTCGGGTCTTGCTATGAAAGGGGGCAGAACCCTGAGCAGTGACCACAGGTTCTTTATCTCACAGGAGGCCCCTTATCTTTAAGAAGGGAAGTAGCTGTGTGTGAGAGCTGGCAGGACAGTCTGTGGGGAGGAACAGCGGGGCCATGATGTCCTGGGACAGGAAGATGAGGGAGGGGCCTGCCAAGCAGTGCCAGACCCCATGCAGAGGCTTGTTCGTGATAGCATTCCTCAAGACTGCCATGGGCGTGAGACTCCCCTGCCACCGTCGGGGCCAGGTGGCCACAAGGCGTAAGGAACACTTCTGGGGTGCTACATGGTCTGCATTTGAAGGAGCTGCACTGCTTTGTTCTGGAGCCCAGGAGCTTGGGGATTCAGGAGCAGGGCCTGGCATTAAACCCTTGTCAGACTGATGTCACCAGTTGATAGAAGGTGGCCAGTAGGTAGGGACTCATGCAGGGCAGGCTGCAGTTCAGCTGGAAGGACTTCAAGACAGCCTGGGCAAGAGCAGTGGGCCTTTCCCAGGGCCAGGCCACCCGCTGCTCTCTCCCAAGTCCCCTGCAGCCTGAGAGGCAGACTGTGCAGGAAGGGACACGGGATGCCAAGCATGGGTGGCGAGAGATGGGAAAGTGGAAGGAAAAGTGAACAGAAAGCAGGCACGTTCAGACCAAAGGGATGGCAGCTCAGGATGGAAGTTCAGAATCGGTGGTGGCAGACTTGAGGATCGGGGCCAGGAATGCTCCTGTCCCCACCAGAGCCCTGCCAGTCTTGTCCCCTTTAGCCCGGTGACCATCCGTATGTACTTAGTGGCCCTGCGTCTACCACTTTAGGCCTTTAAAGATGCACATTGGTTCATAACCCTCGACCTTCCCCGCCAGGCCTCGCCAGAACCAGGGAACCCCTGGGCTGTGGGAAGGGGAGGTCTCATGGCATCCAGAAGATTCTCAGGAGAGGATGTTGGATGAGGCTGCTGGCTTCTGGACTCCCTTGTCTGTGCCTGCTGCTCCACAGCCCCCAGCGTGGGATGCATCTCCTCAGGGTCCCTGACATGGTGGCATCTGGTCTTTCTGCCAGTGGCTGCTACTCTCTGTGCTGTCTGCGTGTGGGCCCCTGAGGAGCACGTCCCACTGGGTCTGGCCCTCCCAGATCCTGCCCTTCTGTTGGGCAGGCAGGACCCTCTCAGCCTGTGTGCCAGACTCCAGTCTAGGCAGGACTTCTGTCCAGTTCAAGCGTCCCCTCAAGCCTGCACCCCTACTACCCCTTCCCAGCCCCTGCCTTCTGAAGGCCATGTGTCAGGCCTCTGCCATCTGCCACACCAGCTGCCCGACCCCTCGTGCCCACCCCACACTCTGGACTTGTGGTGTGTCCGTCTCCTTCCTGACGAGCCACGACACCCTGCCGCACAGGCAGCACTGGCTGGATGTGTGTGGGCTGACCACCTGGATGGCTGCATGCGGAATGCTCTGCAGACCAGGCCTGTACGGTGCAGTGGCAGGCCACGGAGCTCGCCTGGGCCCGCCTGCCCAGGGCATGGCTCAGGCGGGACTGCAGCCATCAAGGCACCTGTGGCCTCTGCCTAGAGTTCCCGAATCCCAAGACAGCACTGGCAAACCCCCGCTGTCTCCCTCACTTAGTGTGGCCAGCTCACACTTCCTGCAGGGCCTTTCATGGTGGCCAGAGAGCAGCACCTGGGCACCAACCCGGAACGTCCAGAGGGTGCTTCCTGTCGCCTCTCTGAAACCAGACAGTCCTGGAATGTAAACCTGCCTCACTGTGGGGATTCTGGGCCCTGCTGACCCAGCCTGCTTCCCACGGCCACCATACCCTCCTGGGCAAGGGGCTGCCCTCTCCTACTCCACCACCCTCAGGCTGCCCCTTCCCGCCTGAGCACCCGTTGAGTCCTCTCCCCAGCCCGGGGCAGAGCCCCGTCTGCCTTCCGCAGCTACTTCTGCTTCGTTCTGCACCGACCCTCTCTGCGCGAGAGGGCTGGACACCCTGGAGTCTGTCATCCAGAGGTTCCTTGTGTGGCCCATCACCTGGTGAGTTGCAGTCAGTTCCAAACATTCATGGAGCTCTTCTAAGGGTCTGCCGGGACAGCAGGATGAGCCTTCGCTTGTCAAGTGAAGGCCCTGGGCTGTCAGGGTGACTGCGTGGGACACAGGAGCCAGGTGGGTTCATCATGTCAGCACCAGCTGAGCCACGGGCTGAGTGCCCTTGCTTTCACTGTGCCACCGAGGACCCCAACACCCTCTCACTGGGATGATCTGGGGATTCAGACATAAGGGCACACTTAGAACCGAGCCTGACATGGTAAGTGCTATATAGATATCAGCCCCTGCTAGGGCTGGTCTCTGTCCCCAGATCCTTTTGCAAGCCCTGACCCCCAGTATGGTGTTGGGGAGGGGCTTTGGCAGGTGCCTAGGATGTGTGAGGGCGTGAGGTGGGCTCCTGATGGGATCAGTGCCTTTCCAAGAAAAGACTGGAGCCCACCCAGCACATGCGGAGGGGCCTGTGTTGGGCTGAGGCGAGAAGGCAGCGCCTGAGCCCACCGGGGTGCGGGGATTTCAGTTGGAACAAACATCTGCCTCAGGACACTTAAAGGTACATGTGAAAGACCAGAAATGACATGAGGACAATAGGGAGGCAGTGAGGACCGGGATGAGGCTCCCTGGCCGCAGGAGCCAGGCAGGAGATGGGGGTCAGGCCAAAGAAAGGCCCCGCGTGGGTTCTGGGTCCCACAACAGGAGCGGAGGGCAGAGTGAGCTCTGAGCAGGGCCGAGTCAGCGTGGTGGGAGGACGCAGCCTGCCTGCCACCTCGTCCAGGCCCCTGCTCCTCTGCTGCACAGCAGAGGCAACCTCCCAGCTCCTCGGAGCTGCCTCAGGAGCTTCGCCCCATCCAGAGCAGGATGGGGTGTTGGGCTCCTGCTGGTGACCGCTGGGCCCCTGCCCACATGCGTGGGTAGGTAGGTGGAGCAGGGTCTCCGCTTTGCTTATGGGCTGAGCACCACTTTCTCACCTCACTGGACGCGTCTCTCCAGACGTGTGCCCTGGACACCACAGTACTGCATCCTGCTGTGTGACCTGAGCAAGTCCAGCCCACGTGTCCCTGAGCTGCTGCTGTGTGCTTGCCGTCCCCTCATGAGGATGAAGGACTGGTCAGGCAGATGTCTCCCACCCCCAGCCTGCTGAGACTCTGACTCTGCTCTGGGGACTCAGCCTCCCATCCCCAACCAAAGGGCCAGGCAGGGAATGTCAGTACGTCAATGCTGATTTCCAGTGAGTGGACATGGCCAGTCCAGGGAAAGGGGCTGGAGCAGCTCAGCTCCCCTGCATCCAGAGAGCAGCCAAGAGGCATGTCGTGGTTAAAACCCCAGTGTCGGCTAGACTGAGGCGGCTGCTCTGTGGAACACTGGAGGTGGGCGGTGCAGGGGGCAGCAGAGAAGGTAGTGGGGAGCGGATAGGGTGGGGGCAGCTCTTTCCTGGGCTGCCTGGGCTTTGGGTCAGCCACAAGCCCTCATTGATTTGGTGTCAGCCTTCGAGTTCGGCACAAGTGAACCGTCTCCACCATATTCACAAGTTTCTTAGAGAGAGCATGTCCAAGGCCTTCTTGATGATTGACACTGCAGATGGCAAGCAACTGCAGGGCATTTCGAGGACACTCTTGCCTCCGATGCAGCTGGGCAGGTGCGTTCCAGTCTCACAGCAGGGAGCTGGAGCTGAGCAGTCCTGGCCTCCCAAGGCCTCCGGGCACATGTGGCTGGCTTCCTGCTCCTCCCAGTATCCAGCTCTGGGATCTCCCATAGCACAAATGCCTGTGGTGAGCATGCTGGCGGCCACACCTTGTGCAGGGACACCAAGCATCATCCTGCTCCCGGGGCCAGGTGTCAGCCCCAGCTGTGGGTTAGTGTTTGAAGAGCACCGCAGCCCAGCCTGACACTCCTCCACTCCCTTCCCTGGGCCAGCCCCTCAGTGAGCGTGCTCCTCCAGGGTCTGGGCCAGCCCCTCAGTGAGCGCGCTCCTCCAGGGTCTGGGCCAGCCCCTCAGTGAGCGTGCTCCTCCAGGGTCTGGGCCAGCCCCTCAGTGAGCGTCCTCCTCCAGGGTCTGGGGCCAGCCCCTCAGTGAGCGTGCTCCTCCAGGGTCTGGGCCAGCCCCTCAGTGAGCGTCCTCCTCCAGGGTCTGGGCCAGCCCCTCAGTGAGCGTCCTCCTCCAGGGTCTGGGCCAGCCCCTCAGTGAGCGTGCTCCTCCAGGGTCTGGGCCAGCCCGCCCCACACAGCCCAGACCGACCCCCAGTGCCCAGGCTGGCCATCCCGCCCCACACACTGCCCTGCTCAGAGCTCCAACATGTCAACCGGTGCCCCTGGATCTCCCTACCTAGGCCAAGAAGGAGAGGGGCATAGTCCCCCAGCATTCCTAGAATCCCATGGGGTTTCAGGGGCAAAGCTCCAGGGCAGAGCAGGAGTGGGAGCCAGAGCCATCAGGGACTGAGGGTCAGGAAGTGCTCTGGAAGCAGGCTGCTCTGAGTGGGGACGATGGGGATGGGTCAGCCAGGGGTGCAGGAAGGAGAGGTGTGGGCACAGGCCAAGGGGCTGTGGGAGCAAGTCTGAGAAGGAGCCGTAGGCAGAGCTGGCCAGGCCTGTGCTGAGGCCACAGCATCGGCGAGGAGGCCGGCAGCCCCCTTTCAGACCACTGTGCCCTGAAAGGGGTGGAGAGCAGGCCCCGGGGTGGGACCCAAGGCACAGTCTGCTTCGCAGGGTTTGCTGCCCCCTGCACTTTGCCCAGCGTTACGGACAGTGGGATCTCACTTATGGGGTCAAATGAAAGAAAAGCTGAGCCCAAAGCACCCTGACCCTCGAGGCCTATCCTGAGGCCTCTGTGTTCCCCCTGCTCACCTGATGCCCGCAGTGGCCTCGCCACAGGCTGGGGGACGCCTGGCATGTGCACGTGGGGGCAGAGCCTGCAGTCCAGATGCTTGGGCAGCAGGACCCTGCCAGGCTCGGCTCGGCCTGAGCAGGGTGAGCCACGATCCCCGCTGGCTGCTGAGTCCAGGAGGAGTGGCCATCTGAGGCAGCACAGCTCCTGTGCTGCGCCGACCTGCGTTGTGCCTGCATCGGGCCCCTCAGGGTTGACTGGAACCCTCCCTTCTGTGAGAACACACGATCTGCAAAGGCCGTTTGGGGACCCAGGTGGGCCTAGTGTGACCATTTTGCCCTGAGACCATCAATACTGTTCTGGACTGTGCAGGTCCAGAGTGGGAGGAGCAGCTTGAGAGGCCACAGCCTGGGGTGGCTGCATGTTCCTTCTGCCCCTCTCAGCACTAAGGGAGCCATGTGCACAGAGGTGAGCTGGGCCTTGCCGCCACTGCCCTAGCTGCTGTCCCTACCATGTGGGTGATAAGGCAGCAGGGCCACGGGGCGAGGCAACCCTGGGGCAGAGGCCCACCCCAGCGTGGACGAGTGAGTGGCTGCAGGAGCCACCGGAAGGCTGGGCTGGGGCAGGACAAGCGCCGTCTCCTCAGACATGATCAGCTGACGGGGGGTCCTGAGGGATGAAGGGCAGGCCCATCAGGGTAACTCCTGGAAGGAGGTGCCCTTGGCCTGCACAGGGGATAGCAGGTGTTTGTCTGAGGTGCGGCTGCCCGTGGTGGAGGGGACAATTCATTCCATTTCAGCTCACAGGTGGGCTGGCCAGGAGGCAGCTGGAATAGCGAGTCAGAACCCAGAGGGGACCAAGGGAGACCCTGTCCCTCGTTGAAGTGTGGGGCTGGGGCACCCTGAGTTCAAGGCCTGTCCAGGAAGTACAGACCTCTGTGGGAGAGGAGGGTGGAGAGCAGGGGCCTGAGCAAGACCAGCTCCTAGACTTCACTTCCTCGAGGGACCCTCTGACCTAGTTGCCTGAAAAGTGTGGAATGGACTGGACGCACGGATGGCCATGCCGGTGCCTTGGCCAGCCTGGTGTGCCTTGGAGCAGAGGCCTGAGGACCCCAGGTCTGCACCTCGTAGGGCCAGGACACACTCTGTCCCAGAAAACACCTGGTCCCAGGTGAGGCCCTTGGCAGCCATGCAAGGGGTGATGGATGAAGTAACCTGGGGACCCCAACCTTCCTGCCTTGCGCCCTTGCACGAAGCCCACAGTGGCTGTCGGGGGCGGCCACATGCCATCAAGGCTGTAGATCCGCTGCGCCTTGCCAAGGGCCTCTCTGCTTCAGGCCTTTTCCCTGGAGGTGGTGGTGTGAGGTCACCAGGCAGGGTGGGCCAGATGGCCTGCAGCCCTCTCCAGATGAGTCAGCCACTGCCACAGCAGCTCCACAGAGGAGATGGGGTCCGGAGCCCCTCCCTGGCCGCCTGTTCTTGCAGACTAACCACAGGCTCTGCCAGGCCGACCCCATGCCACTGCAGGTGGGCCTAGAGCTGGAAAGCCTGTTACCACACGAGACTTAAGATCAGGCACAGCCCATCAGTCTTTGTTCTTCTGCACACATCCAGGAGCGCCTTGGTGAGAGCTTCCTGAGCCTGCTGAGGATGGCCTCAGGGCCGGGTGACATGTTCTTCACCACAAGCCCACACTCAGCCCTGGGTCAGGAAGGGCCCCAAGGTCGGCTTGCGCCATTGGCCCCGCTGGGGTTGCATCAGCATCTTCCTGGGCCTCTGAGTGTGGTGTGGACAGCACTGTAATGCGTGGGTGGTGTCGGGCCAGGGTGATGCCTGCCACCCCACAGAGTGCAGAGGCTCTGTGTGCTGGTCTGGCTTTGGGGACTGCTCTAATGCTCGAGTCAGAAAATAACCAAGGCATTTTGGAGGTTTGTGGCAATCAGCAATTGTTAAAAGTGTTCCAGGCCAATTTCTTGGAGAGCAGAAGTCATGAGCCAGAGGACTCGGCAGATCCCTCATGTCCAGCTTGTCTCCACTGGGGGCATGTGGCTGGAGTCACCACAAGAAGGGCCAGCAGAGGGACATTGGGAAGTGATGGGCTGGGGATGGCCACCTCTGCATGCAGCAGTTGCCACGGCATCTGCGGCTGTGCCTGATCAGGTTGGATTTGGAGTGGATGCTGCACAGGCTCTGTCATCTTGGACGAGGCCCCAGGTCAGTGATGCTCACTTGACAGGTCGTGGAGATCACAAGGTAGCAATGTGTTCTGGTCACCTAATGCTCAGTGTGAACCAACCCAACCCGAGGGGTGAGAGCCACCAGCTGGTCCTCTCATGAGCTCTCCCAGGTAGGGAGCAGCTCATTCTGTCCACATCTAGCTGGCCACCTTGGATCCCATGCCACCCCTCCCTGCCAGCGGGCACTCCAGGAAACCTGTTCTCTGGAAGGAGCAAGTTATACCACCAACAGGCCTACCTTGCCAAGGACAAGTAAGGAGGCCCTGTGAGCAGCTGGACAATCTTGGTGGACAGCGAGCTTGGTGAGCGGGGAGGCCTGTAGCCCTGGGACGGGACCAGGGCCTGTTTATGCACACGTGTCTGAGTGCACCTACTTGTCTTATTTTAAATTGTCTTTTTTTTATAAAGCATTTTGGATTTACAGAAAAACTGAATGGCAAGAAGACTATTCCACACACTGCCCTCACCTCTAAATTTCCCTGTTATTTACATCTCCCATTTAATATGGTAGGGTTGTTGGATCCAAGAGTCAATCTTGATATGCTATTATTAGCTAAGGATCATGGTGTATGCTGGGGCTTGCTCCTGGTACACCAGTGGGTTTGGACAGATGTGTATCAATACACAAGCCTCACGTGGTGACAGCTGCACAGCCCTGAGTCCCCTGTACTCTACCTGCTCATCTCTCTCTCTGGGGACCATAGGTCTTCCCGTCTGTGTAGTTGGCCCTTCTTAGTATCATGGAGTTGACATCCTGCAGGATGCTGCCTTTCAACAGGCCTTTCATGTGACGTGCCTTTAGTGTTACCCTGTGGCTCGTTATGGCCTGATAGCTCATTTCCCCTCAGTGCCATACAGTGCCCGTTGCCTGGTGCCCCAGAGTTTGCTCGCCCACTGCCCTGAGGAAGGAGGCTCGGTTGCCTCACGCCTGGCGTCTGGAGCACTGCTGCTCTGCACAGAGTGCCTTCTGATCCCTGTAGTCTGGTGGGAGAGACGGAGTGCTTCGGGATCTGAGGACACTTGATTCCAGCTGGCATCTGCCTGCCGCTCTCGTGCACTGTGAACTTCATGCAGGGGCCTGCCCTGGTCCACGCTGAGCCTCAGACTGGCTGTCCATTTGACAGTGGACTTTGCCTTCCTGAGTCTACACACCCTGCTTGTCACACACAGTCTCCACACTAGAGTGTGTCCTCTGGTCCCGGTCTGCAGTGTGCTGCCCTCTGCAATGCCCTCCCCGATGGCTGCAGAGGGGTGGGTTATGGCCGATTCCATCCCTCTTGGCCCACACCCAGAGGAGAAAGAGTCCTTCTGAGCCCTGTGGCACTGTGGCCCTCAGCTCTCCTCTGCATGCCTCTGCCAGCGCCCTCTGTCCATCTTGCTGCTCAGAGCACCTTTGCCTGAGCTCATGAACTCTGTGAACTGGGCAAGTCCCGGTCCCTGCGGGCATGGCACTCCCAGCTGAGTTCTGGACGGGTAGTAGATAGGCTCTGAGGCCAGCCTCAGAAGAGGTGGCTGGCTGAGCACCATCCAAAGCCCCAGGGTGCAGAGGTGGGCTTTGTGATGCTCAGTGCATCTGTAGTGCTGAAGGTCATTGGCTGACTTCTGCTACCCACCAGCCAGGGGTTGAGATCATTCACAGCACCCATGGCTCCCCTGGCAAGGCCACGTCCCCTGGGGCTCCCAGCACTGCCTCTCCTTGAAGGCACTGCCATGGCAGCTGGGCCTCGTGGCTGGTTTGAAGCCTCCCGGAAGCACTTACGGCCCCTCTGCAGCAGCAGGGTGGGCACACCTGCTGGTTCCCAGAGCCTCGACAAATCCGACCCTGATGGACAGAAATCTGGGTGCTGGGAGGTGTGGCTTAGGAAGCAAAGGGACTAGGTTAGAGAACCACGTGTCTGCTGTCCTGGCCCAGGACGTGAGAGATCACAGGTGAAGTCACAGCTGGCAGGAGGGTGGAGGAATCGGGTTGGCATGTGGCCTTGAGGGAGCTGAGTCTTACCAGAAGGACAAGGACTGGCTTCCTTCCCTATCCAGGCCACCATGATGCTGAAAGCTCACTGCTTCCTCCTGTGGGCAGGAGATGGCTCCAGGGAGAGTGGTGAACTGCAGAAGTGCCCAGAGACCTCGAGATCCAGGCACCAGGGCTCTGCACCCCTGGCCCTGCAGCCACCTCACGTGTGGTCTCTCAGGGCAGGCTTCTGATGTCCAGGAGGGGTGGACAGTCAGGGCCCAGGGGTCAGGCTGAGCCTGTGACAGGGCTGGGTGCAGTGGAGAGGCTGCATTGCTTTGTCTTGTCTTGAACTGTCTGTGAACTTTGGAGCAGCTTTAGGTTTACAGAAACATTGAGGAGAAAGTACTGAGTTCCCACCCTCCTCCAGGCTCCCTCAGGTCAGCGTCCTGCAGTGTGCTCCCTGGGCCAAGTTGGTGACCAGGACTAACCGTGGCTCCCAACCTAAGCCGAGGTTCCCATTAGAGTTTGTTACGGTTTGCATGTGAGGTGTCCCCGCAAATCTTATGTGTGAGACAATGCAAGAAGGATCAGAGGAGACATGACGGGGTTGCGAGAGTCGGAACCCATCGGTGAGCTCATCCCCTGGCAGGAGAGCTGAGCGGAGCTGGATCACGGGGGTGTGGCCGGAGGAGGCGGGCATTGGGGCGTGGCTGTGGGCATTGGGGCCTGGCTGCGGGCATGGGGCGTGGCTGTGGGCATTGGGGCGTGGCTGCGGGCATGGGGCGTGGCTGTGGGCATTGGGGCGTGGCTGTGGGGTGTCTAATCGTGTCTGTCAAGTGGAGACCTCTCCTGGGGGCTTGCTGATCACCATATGAGCTGCTTCCCTCTGCCTCACCTCGAGCCCACCTTGAGCCCGGAGGAACGGAGCCGCTGCCTGTGGACTGCTCCCAGGCCTCGGAAACTGAGCCCTCAAAGTTTTCCTCCTAAAATTCTTCTGGTCAGATCCTTTAGTCACAGCAGTGAGAAACTGACCAAAACAGGGTTCGTTCTCAGCATCGCGCGTGCTCCAGGTATTGACACGCACGAAGCCCGCCTCCAGGTAGAGCGTCAGGGAGAAGCGCTCCATCGTCCCCTCCCCGGCCGGGCCACCACAGCAGCGCTCTGCTTACAGAGGCCCGCTTCTTGCTTCCTGCTCTATCGGAACACCCTCAGTGCCCACCAGTATCCACCGCAGTGCACCCTGATGTCGGTCACACTGTCTACCCCAATATCCCTTCCAGTGATTACCTCAGTGCCCACACGGGGTGGGTAGACACTGGGTGGGTACTGGGTAGATACTGGAATAGTATTGGGGTGCTGGGGCATTCTTTGTGAGAAGAGGAGAAGGCATCAGAGGGTCGCAGCCTAGGACCTCCAGGGGCCACAGACCTAAGTGGCCTTGCCAGCTGAAGTCCTGCCCACCTGAGTGTCGTCCCCTCTGGGCTTCATGGCCCGGGCCTGCGGCTGAGCAGAACAGGAAGGGGAAGGCTCTTTTTTCTCTGTGGGGCAGTTAGGACTTAAAGCGCATGTCTCTTGGGCATCGCTGGTTTCTCTGCCATAGCTAATGAATCCCCCAGCTGGGCCCCAAGCCAGTGCCCCGCAGTAGGATGTCTACTGTAATGAGCCATGCAGGCTGCTGCAGCACCTCCCTCCAGCTGGCCCCGGGCCATCGTTAGCTTCCCAGGGATGGGTGGCCACAGAACCCAAGCTACACCTTAGGTCTCCTCTTCAGGATGCCGCCGCCCGTCACTGTGTGCCTCCCTCATTAGGGTTGGCAGGGGCTGTGGGTCTCTAAATGCACGCAGTGAGCAGCAGGAACCCTGAGCCATGCTGTGGTCAGTTCCTCATCACAGCCTCCTAACGGCTTGCTCCCAGCGAGGAAGGTGTGCACATGGTGCCAGGGAGGTCTCATGCAGCCCTGTGCTCCAGGAGGCTGCTTGCCTCTGAGGGGACAGTGTGTCCCCCTGGTTCACCTGGCCACACAGGCTACTTGGCTGGGAGCTTCCTTTTTGCTGTTTTTTTTTTTCCCCTGAAGCAAGGATAAGAAACAGGTATTTATTATCATCTCCCAGCAGCAGAACCCAAACCTAAGAACTCTTAAGAGTCTTTCCTGCTCAGTGGCTGGTTTATCTTAAACTGTTGAAGTTGATAGCCCAATCCACTTTTTGATATAAGTATGGTGGTTTTAGGAGATTTAGATATGATTTTCTATAGTGTGAAAAAGAAACATAGAACTGAATGTATGATGATGATGGATCCTTCGGCTGTTGTGTCTAGAATTGCTTCTAGGCATGAGTTATGGCATCACGATTCACGCCCTACTGTGTCTTAGTGCTTAATAAGCACATGGAAAACGATGATGCCAGAATTGCCTTCCTGGGGCCATTGTGTACTGTGTTGGTGTGGAGACTGGTGGAGGAGGGTAGAGCCGGAGCCTGGCTGAGGCTGTTATGGCACCCCATGAGGCCGGGCAGGAAGCTCTGTGGGCATTGACTTCTTGCTCTGGAAGACAGGGTCTTGTATGGAGGTACAGTGCTGTTGTCTGTGTCTTTTGGAGTCTCAGCCCTCAGTGGACATTTGGCAGGTGGGTCCTGGATGTTTCTAAGGTTTCACTGCATCTCAGGTGAAAGCGGCCATTGGCATATGTTTGGGTGTTGGCTGGACAGCTCCTGTGGGGCAGGCTTCCCTGGTTGCTCAGTCAGAATGTGGACTCATGTCCTCCTTTTACTGTGGTTTGGGGCCCTTGGCTCGTCGACCCTAGACCACGAACACCGGCACACGGAGGCTGAGGGCACACCTCAAATGTGACATCAGAAGCACCTGCTTGGGCAGGTCATGGAGATGGACCTCGAGCAGTGCGCACCGTGCCCGTTCAGTGAGTCTTGCTGCGTGGCAGTAACGCCAGCTAAATGGATTTACTGGTTTTGACCGTTCTAAGCCGTTAATGGAGAGTCTTACGCAGCCTCTGTGGCCTGTCCGTTTCTCCCCAGCACAGTGTCTGTTGGGATGATGCTTGTGTGTCCTGAGGGTGCCTTGTGAATGCTGAGCCCACCAGCCTCCCAGACCACCACCCTCCCAGCCCATCAGCACAGTGAGGCCAGTTTATGATGGAAGAGAGTGGGCCTTGGAGAGTCGAAGGTGGCATGTCTCAGAGCAGCACCCAGTGGCCACACAGTCATAAGTGTCCAGTCCTGTCCTTCTGCCACATTCTACCCAGGTGAAGTGAGTTGGGTCCTGCTGCTTTCTACACAAAGCCAGGAAGCCGATCTGTGACCTCCAACACTCTTCCAGCCCTGCTGGTTCCAGGGCTCAGGGTCAGGCCTGAAGCCCCTGGACCTCTCCCCAGAGACTGGCTGTGCCTGCCGGCTATGGGAAGTGCCAGGCAATATTGGTAGCGCAGGCTGGTCTGCAGCTCCCCACCCAGCTCCCTGTCTGGCCCCACAGCTGTATCCAGCTGTGACATAACCAGGGCACACTGTTTCCCTGGCTCCAGGCCAGGGAGCTCTAAGTGACAAGTGAGTGCTCCTGTGGCAGGCTCTGCAGCAGTAGCAATCCCTCATGCCCTCCTGTCATCCACAGGCAGCTCTCTTGGTGCCGCCTGGGCTGGAGCGAGTGAGGGTGCTTTCCTTTGCCTTCTGTTTGCCCTGTCTGCACGTGGTGTGCGGTGTGTGCATGGAAGGCTGTGCTTGGCCAGGCACCAAGGCCTCCACGGCAGATCCAGAGCCAGAGATGGCGTGTCGTGCAGGGGCTCGAAGCCCACGTGCGGAGCCCTGCACCCACAGCAGCTCCCAGCAGCAGCTCTCCTGTGTGGGACAGTCCTGTGATTCTTTTGGACTATGGACACAGGCTGCTCCACACAGCCGGTCCTGCTTCCTGGGGGGAGCCTCTCGTGTGTGCGGGGAAGTGCACTGTTGTGGCGATGCTGCATCTTTGACCTGGACATGGTGCTTGCTTCATTTTAGCATGGTCAGTGGGCTAGGTCAGGTGGGCTCGGCAGCTGGACGGCCAGAGCTGGGTGGTGGGGGCGTGGTGGTGGGCACTCTGCCAGCAGGGACGGTCTCCCTTACTCCTCTGGGCAGCAGCTCCCTTGCCTGTAGAGGAAGATGAGCATGGCCTTGTCACAGAGGCAAAGGTCACTGTGTGGGCACTCAGGGAGCCTTGGGGCAGTGATGCTCAGGAGTTGTTAGCACCCTTCCTGTTTCCCAGAGCCCTCCTTTGAGCACCAGGGGTCAGGCCTTCTGGAGGCACTGCCCTGGGTGCTCCTGGGCACACAGTGGACTCAGCCTGCTGCCCAGGCAGGTGAGCTGCCTGCAGGTGTCCCTACCTAACAGGATGAGCTACACAATACCCACCAAGTGGCTTTGGCACAATTCAGAGCAGTGCTCGTGGACCCTCTGGAAAGCCAGCCTTTTATTGCCTCTGTGGCTTGTCCTGTCTTTGTCACGCAGGATGACACAGTGACACCCAGGCTGGGACTCTCATCAGCAGCAGCAGTGCTATGACAGATGGGCTCTGCTGGCCTGCAGGATCCAGCACCCCAAGGGTCCTGAGGCATCCTCCAGACCTCGTGGGGAGGACCCCATCACTGCGGAATGAACAGACAAGCTTGGTGGTCCCTGTGCACAGAGCCAAGGGTCTTGGTGAGGCGTCTGCTACCTGGCAGGCCTACATAGCCTGACCCGCAACGGGGCGCTCTACTGCCTGCCATGCCACAGGACCTGGACACGTCACTGCACGCCACAGTCCCGTCTGTGAAGTGGGTGAATGGAGTTAAGTGACAGTGGCAAAGTGCTTGATGTGGCAGTGGAAGGTCCTCTTTGCTGGCTTCAAGCCCCCCAGGAAAAGAGTGACTGCCTGGCCTGGGGCCCTGCCCTCAGCTCCAGGTATGTTCAGACGAGGCTGCTGCTGGCCCAGTCAGCTCTCGACATAGCCCGAGGCCCAGGGCAGCTGGGCTGTGAGGCACTGGTACGCTAACGCACAAGCTCTGGGCGAAGGGCCGGGCGGGCTGCACCCTGGGGAGACATGTCAGCAAGACGGTATGTTACAGAGGCCACCCACCCTGCGGGCTGCCTCCTGCCTCACACCAGCCTCCTTTGGGCCAAGGACACTTCTCAAGAAGGGACCGCTCTTTAGCGGGGCACCTGTACTCCCAGCTGCTCTGGAAGCACAGGCAGCACTCCTCAAGCCTAGGACTCTGAGGCCAGGCTGGGCGACACAGCGAGGTGACTGTCTTTAACAGAAAAGAAAAAGAAAGGGTCCCTTTCCATCATTCCTCCTAGTCCAAGGACAAGGCCTCTGCTCCTGTGAAGAGCCTCGGCCCTGGGGCACCACATCAGCAGAAGGGGAGGGGCGTGGGTACAGCTGCCCCCGCCCATAACTTGGGCACTGGTGCTGGGCCATCACTGTCCCTGAAAAACATTGAACCCAAGGCTTCCCTAGTTGTGGCAAGTAGTGACTCCAGCAGGGACCGGGGGACTTCCAGCTCCCAGGCAAGGCACTGAGGTGCTCTGCTCAAGCTGAAGGGGCATCCTGGCCACAGGTGCCACCTGCATGGCTCTCACACCTGGGAGCTCCTCTTGCTCGTGGAGACTGTCCACAGATGTGTCCGTGACGTCAGGGGATGAATGTTGCAGCTGCTCACTGGCACCTGGCCTGCTCCTGGCAAAGAAGGTGACCCGACACGGGCACCCACGCTCTTCTTGAAAGCTCTGAGCGTGCCTTCAGGCAGGGGCCGCTCGTCCCATTCTGTGTTTGGGAACTGCAGGTGCTGCAGGGTCAGTAGGCATGCCAGGGTCCCCTGGTGGTCAGGTCAGGCCCCTGCTCTCTGCCCTGCACCTGTTTTGACCCTGCCTCACCACTCAGCATGCACAGTGGATTGGGGGCTCGGGCCCCCAGGCTGAGCAGCCTGCTGCACAGCAGGTGGGACCCACTGATGGAAGGAAGGCTCAGGGCTAGCAGAAGGTGGCCTGGGTATTGGGGGTTCTCGTGGAAGTAGAGGGGAGCTGAGGTTTCGGAAGTTCAAGACACCAAAGACTGCGAGTGGGAAGTTCCTGGGAGACGGGGTAAGCCGCATAGGAAAACAGCACTGTGCTCCTGAGAGCCACGCGGTGCAGATGAGCACTCGGGGTTGCGTGGCCGGGCAGGTGCGGGCTGTGGCCGGGCTGGCCCTGGTGTGGAGGCTGGAGCCCTGCATGCTGCGCCCCCGTTCCCTCCCGACTGGTGCTCCCTGGACCTCTGCTCCGCGCCAAGCCCCTCTGTGCTGCCTGCAGCCAGTCCACTCTCCTGGGGAGCACACCTTGTGCCCAGGACAGAGGCTGGGTGAGTTGTGGCCATGCCCAGGCTTCTCATGCCCCTGGTGACTGTGGCTCAGGAGATGGCATGAGTCAGCTGCAGGATCACAGGCGGGGTGAGCCTGAGCTTCCTGTGTGTTCACAGTGGGCTGGACTTCATGGGCCTGTGGACATGGCTGTGCCCGGCCTCATTTTCCTCCTTAGAAAAAAATGGGGTGCTGGGAATCAAACTCAGGTCCTTAAGCAAGCTAGTCGAGCCCTTTACCCTATCCCTGCGAGTTCACTTGAGAATTGGACTTCTACTTCATGTTTAATGTATTAAACTCAAAGCTGTTAGCTCATTTCTGGGCTGGTATTCAGGGGTTAGAGAGAAAACATGGAGAGAAATTTGGGCCATGTTCATCTTTGAATTCTCCATGCCTAGTACAGTGCCTGAGCCATTGACCTCGAATAAACATCATTACTGAGTGAATAAATGGGCAGATTTAGCTCCAGAAGCTAAATAGCTCCATATCTTATACAAAAGGACAAAACATTTTAAGGAAAGTGTTGGTATGGTTTGAATGTGAGGTGTCCCCCAAAAGCTCACATGTGAGACAATCCAAGAAGGTTTGGAGGAGAAACGACTGGATTATAGCCTTAGCCTAATCAGCCTGAGCCTAATCTGTAGTCCCTCCAGGATTAACTGAAGTGGTAGGTGTGTCTGAGGAGGTGGGGTTGGGGCGTGGCTCTGGTGTGTGTATTCGTGTCTGGCCAATGGAGTCTGTCTCTCTCCATCCTGTTCCTATGGGAGCTGCTTCCCTCTGCCACGCTCTTCTGCCAAGCTGCTCAGCCCGGAGCCCTGAGGAATGGAGCTGGCTGTCTATGGACTAAGACCTCTGAAACCGAGAGCCCTCAAATAAACCTTTCCTCCTCTACAATTGTGCTGGTTGGGTCCTTTAGTCACAGCAGCGAAAAAGCTGACTAAGACCCTTGTCCAACTGGGAGTGGCAGCACTTAACTCTTTTTCAAGCTTGTTCTGCCCCAGGTGTTCAGGGCAGAGTTGAGATCTGCTGCATGGGCCCCTGCCAGGTAGAATTTGGGCTATTCATCCAGCAAACATGTACTACACCCCCAGCACTGTGCTGGGTGCTAGGGACCAAAACCAATAAAACATGTGTACTGGCTCCAGCTTAGTCCATTCATGTCAGCAGAGGGCCACAGGGTGCAGAATCTGAGCCAGGACTCTGTGTTCCAGCAGCCATGTCCTCATGGGGAACCTGGGACAGGAAGCTGGAGACAAAGCCAGGGTGCTGCTCCTTCAAGCTGTAGCCCAGTTCCACTGCCTCAAAAGCCACAGCTCTGGCATCAGGAAGGTTTGAGGGCTGATGTCAAAGTGCCCTTCCCCGTGTGATAAAGTAGCAGCCCTAACTGCCCCACAAAAGCCCCACAGGATGGAGGACCTCCCCACATTTCCCCCTCTAAAGCAGGCAAAACTCCTCCCAAGGAAAGCTGTGAAGACGTGAAGGGCTGGCGCTCCCGGGCATCTGCTGCAAACAGAGCACTCTGTCTTCCTGACAGTCAAGCCAGGCTCCCCATCCTGCCAGGGGGAATAAATCTTGTGTGACCTTCATGCATTCATGTACCAAGAACGGTTAATGTGTGTTCCCTTTGAAATACGCAAGGTGCTGGGTATGATTAAACTGAAGAATGATTAAGGCAGCTACTCCTTTACTTAAACTGTGCCCCTGGGTAGTCTTATTAAGGGGTAGGATTTAAAGTGCTTAAAAATCTAGTAGGGCAAAGACCATGTTGTGGTTCAAGAGATAAGGTATTGTCCTGTAGCGGGGGATTCATCATCGCACCATATGCCACCATGCCACCTTGATGGGATGGAGCCTGGCCAGTTTCAGAAGGCAGGATGTGTCCCAGACCTCCTGGAGGCTCACATGGGGGCCACAGATGGGCTGAGGGAAGCTGCCTTCCAGGTGCTGTAGAGGAGCTTCCTGTCACACCCTCTCCAAATTCCCTCCTTCAGACTGTCCCCATCAGTGACCAGGGCAGTTCACTGACTGTCTTAAGGGTGCCATGCTCACGGTCCCCTCCTACCTCATTTGCCCCTTGGCAAAATCCTCACTGTTAAGGGTTCCTTCTTGAGCCCAGGGCGCCTTTCTGGGTGTGGCGCTCTCTTGGCAAGTCCTGTCACAGCCCATTCCAAGGGGCAGTCACAAAGGAGGAGAACTGGGTTAGGATAGCAGGATTTCTTGTGTGTGTGTGTTGGGGGTCAGAATCCCTCGATGCTCTGGTGCATGATTTCCGAGGGTTTCTCGTTGGGTGGGTGGTGCGCGCTCTGCCTCCTGGTGGGCTCGGTGGAGGAGCACACTGGGCCGCAGGGGCCTGCGGAGCTGATGGTTTCACCGCAGCTGCTTGCTCTCCCTGTCCTTGGCCTCCTCACCTTGTTGGCCTCAGCATCCTGCTCTGTCAAGGGGAGATGGGAGCGGCCGCTCACTAGTGGTCAGCAGGGTCCATGCTGCCAGCCAGGGCAGACCCTGGGGAGGCAGCTCAGGGCCTGTGTGTGCTCCTGTGGCCTGAGCGTGGTACTCGCCCAGGATCCCTCGGTGTGGCGGGCCACCTGGAGCTTTTCACTGTGTGCCCTAAAGACAGCGCTGATTGGGTTCCTACGAAGTCGCGTGTGTAATGGCCTTGCCTGTTGTAGAAGCAGGATTCATTTCCAGATTGAAAATGCCCAGGCGTCTCCCTCTATTTGTGCCGTGATGAGTTAGTGGTGATTTGTATTTTGCCGTTACACACCCGGGCCTATAAATTGGTACCTAATAACTGCTTGGGGCCCAGGATGTAGGTGCATTTGGATGCGTCCTGCCCCCCCCCCCTGAGGTGGAATATCTCCTCCTCCTGCCCTGCGGGGCTCAATCTGCCTCCTCTTCTCTCGGAGCTCTGCACTCTCACCTGTCAATCAGGCGTCAGTGCGGCTGGTCCTTCCCTTCCGCTCAGTGTGTGGGCTGCCCTGGCCCGAGGGCTGACGGCCTGCTCTCCGCTCGCTCCGTCAGGGAACCGCACAGGCCCCAGAATGCAGGCCTGTGCCATCGGCTCTGTCCACAAGGGCAGCAGGCGGCATGCGGTGGCGTGGCCTGGGCCAGCCCGCCCTGGGCTTGAGGAGTACAGAGACCCTGCCCTTGTCCCCTGCTCCTGGGGAGCCACACCCAGGGGAGGGAGGTGCCCTGGCCATCGTTGCCCTCAGTGGAGCTGAAGGGGAGGTGGCTCTTGAAGACACTAACGGAGGTGAGAGATGCAGTGTGGCAGAAGCAAGTGGTGACAGTGGCAGGTGCCCCAGGAAGCGTGGCACGAAGATGCCCACAACCTGTGCAGGCTAACGGCCCACTGAGGCGGCTCCGGAGGGGCAGCCGGAGCACAGTGGCAGTGGCGTCTTCCTGCCGGGCACCTGTGTCCATGTCTGTGTCCCCGTGACAGCCAGTGAGGGGTGGCCTGAGGTTCCTGGGGTCCTGTGCGTGCTCCACGGCTGGGACTTCTTGGGTGTGCAAGCCAGGCACACGGATGTGAATTTGAAGTGTGACCACAGTGACCATGAGATGGCCTGAAGGAAGCAGGCCCACCCCGAGGATGTCATGGTAACTGCAGGTAATATGTGGTGTCTTCCTCGTTGATTTGTGGGACTCGGGAGGGGATGAGCGGTCCTCACAGGGTGGAGTGAGGGGGACGCAGCAGGCCGAGACAAGATGCTTCAGCAGCATCTGAAAGGCCCTGTCGTCCCCGGAGACACAGCCCGGCTCCTGTCCTGTCCTAACTCCAAAGTGCACAGAAGTGATCCTCCAGACAGGACTCCCCCGCACCCTGCCCACCTCCGGGTCCATCAGTGCTGTGGAGCAAATGGCCCAGGCTGCTGAATGCCAGAAACCCGGGGCAGCGAGATGTTAGAGGGACTGGATGTGCACTTGCCTCCCAGTGTTTGGGAACTGGGACTTGGGGAGGAAGGTGAGCCGATGCTCTTCCCCTGCCGACTGCACACCTGTCCCAGCTCCCAGTCACTGAAGGGCTGAGAAGTGCACTCTTCGAGTGATGACACCACCAGTGCCCTGCGCAGCATCAATTATTCTCATATGTGATCGCTATCTTTGCCCTTCTCCCTCTATAAAGAAGTTAGAGGGTGGTAACTTATTTCCCGTTCCTGCTGTGTATAAACTAATTTCTTCTTGTTATAAAAGAAGGAGAATTCTAATTTGCTGCCTTGGAACAAGGCGAAGAATAGAACTTAACGTGTGGGGCAACCCCGGAGAGCAGCGTGAAGTTCCGTTGACCTCCTGCTGCCAATTAAGCTGCAGTCCACTTAGGCTGCCAACCACAGTAATGACGCTATTGTGCCAGAGGACGCCGGGAATGGCCCTGGGCGGGACGAGGCCAGTAAGTGAGGAGCACTGAGCTCCGGCCCCATCGCCAGGGCTGCCGTGAGCTTCTGCTTCTCCCTGGAGTGGGCGCTTCCCCTTGAGCACGCTGCTCACGGGTAGTGCCAGGTGCTGGGCGTTCCTGCCTCTCGTGGCCACGATGGGCTGGTGAGGGCGGCAGGCAGGAGAGCTGGAGCTCTCTCGAGGGGCCCCTGTGTGACAGGAGGCAGCTGACATGCCGACACCTGGGCATGTACCCCGTTTAAGGCCACGCACCCGCCCGTGGAACGGCTTTCTCACAAAGTGACACGGTGCACACAGACCTGGGGATAAGGGTGGTCCTGGGCGAGCTGTCAGGCTGACGGGAGGTTTCAGTACGCTGGTTAAATGTTCCACGCCTCCATAATGGCTTTCAAACATGTTAGACTCTGGCAGAAGATGCTGGTCTTCCCCCAGGACACTGCCAGTCATTCTGAGGTGTGGAGAGGGCTGGGGCCACTGCTCTCTCCGTCTCTCCTCCTCCTGTCTCCTACCTGCAGGCTTTCTAGGGCTGATCCCACACTCATTGGGATAGGAGGGGCAGGCCTGTGAGGGCGCGTGGAGGGGTCATATCCCAGCAGCGCTCCACACGGTGTCCTGCATAGCCTGGGCCCGGCGGGTGGGGCTCTGGGGCCATTCTCCCTGTGGCCTCTGGTGTGCCCTTCCCTCCCCAGCAAGTCTGTAACGCGATTTCTCCTGTTACTTTACTAGCTGGAGCCTTTGAGGAAGTGACTGAGGCCCAGGAGGCTTGAAGCAGGGAGTCTCCTGTGTGCCACTGTGCCCACTGACCTAACGAGCTCCCGGAGGCCAACCCCTGCCTGCCTGACCACACAGCGAGCACATAAAACTGGCCGTGGGCCTTTCACAGGGGCATCTGAGGCAGAGGCAGGTGCTCTGTCCAGGCTTCAGAATGGCACTGGTAGACCTGGAAGGCTTCCCTGACTGCCACACTCGCGTCTGCACAGTCCCTGGACCAGGCACCTGGGGTCTGGGTGCCTGGGGCCTAGGGGCACCTGGGGTCTGGGGGTTCTTGGGGTCTAGGGGTAACTGAGGTCTGAGGTGCTTGGGGCCTAGGGGCACCTGGGGCCTGGGGGTTCCTGGGGTCTAAGGGTAACTGGGGTCTGAGGTGCCTGGGGTCTGAGGTGCCTGAGCTATAGGGGTACCTGGGGTCTGGGCATACCTAGGGACTGGGGGTGCCTGGGGCTGGGGCACCTGGGTCTGGGGTGGCTGGAGTGTGTGGTGGCTGGGGACTGGGGCACCTGGGGCCTGGGGGTACCTGGGGTTTGGGGTGGCTGGGATTTGGGTCACCTGGGATCTGGGGCACCTGGGGTCTGAGGTGCCTGGGGTGTATGGTGGTTGGGGTTTGGGAGTACCTGGGGTCTGAGGCACCTGGGGTCTGGGGCACCTGGGGTCTGGGGCAGTAGGATTGCGTTGTTTCTTTCCTCTTTAACCCTGTCTGGCGAGTCTATGTTGTCGGCCTACTGGCTGCTGGTTAAGAGAAAGAATGTCTTCTCTTAACTTCATATGAGAAATTTAGACTTTCATTAGTCTAAAGATAGGAGTAAAATGAAAACACAAAACCCAAACAGATTTATTTGCAAAA
>PVHX01008992.1:34075-79535 GCA_004024805.1 Geosciurus inauris | reverse complement strand
AGCCGGGCGCGGTGGCTCAAGCCTGTAATCCCAGCACTGAGGGAGGCTGAGACAGGAGAATCGCGAGTTCAAAGCCAGCCTCAGCAACAGCGAGGCGCTAAGCAACTCAGTGAGACCCTGTCTCTACATAAAACACAAAAAATAGGGCTGGGGATGTGGCTCAGTGGTCGAGTGCCCCTGAGTTCAATCCCCGGTACCAAAAAAAAAAAAAAAAAAAAGATATGTCTATGCATAACTAGAAAGACATGCTTACTCTTGTCAGCTGTCACTTTATATGAAGACTCTTACCAAAATGTTTGAAATTTGCGCTTTCTCATCTCACTGCATTTGATGAATCTGTGCTAATGAGTTTGAAGAAGGTGAGGAAATTGAATTCTGAAGAAACACACTTCTCCAGTTTTCAAGAAAACACAAGCAGTGCTGCTGTCCTTGTCCCCTGGGGTCTCCTCTGTCTTGAGAGAGAGCGACTACTATCTGTAGCAGAGGTTACTGAGGCTTTCTGCTGTTCTGGTCTACTAGGTAGGTCAGGCTCGGGGAAGAGCTGGGTATTGAGCTGGGAGCAGAGTGCTAGGTGTCCTCTGGGCCAGAGCACTTAAGTGCTGGTGCAAGACTCTCCATAACGACTGGCCACATGTGTGCTGCTCTGTCTACCAGGTAACCAGCCAACCCAGAAGAGCTCATAACACAGTAGGAAATAGTTCTTAAAACCACCAAAGGTTTTAGGGTACCTTGTGGCTGCCCCATAAGCCAGACCATCCTGAATCAAGGTCATCACCTTATTCTAGATATGTGAGGGCCAATGTGGCAACTAGTCACAAGTGGTTACTTCAATTTAGATTAAATGAAATTCCAAGTTCAATTTCTGCCAGGCATGGTGGCACACACCTATAATTCCAGCTTCTTGGGAGGCTGAGACAGGAGGTTCACAAGTACAAGGCCAACCTCAGCAACTTAGCAAAAATCCATCCTAAAATAAAAAGGACTTGGTGTATAGCTCAGTTGTAGAGCATTTGCCTAGCATGTGCCAGGACTGGGGTTCAATCCCCAGTACCCCTCCCCCCACACGCACAAAGTTCAATTCCTTAATTTTATGAACCACACTTCAAGTGCTTAATAGTCACATGTGAGTACTGGCTACTATACTGTACAGCATAGATTAGAACTTTCTCCAAAGCTCAATTAGCAGTGTTGTAGATGGACAATTAAAAGTTCTATCAGGGGTTGGGGTTATGGCGCAGTGGTAGTGGGCTCTCCTAGCATGCATGAGGCACTGGGTTCAATCCTCAGCACCACATAAAAATAAATAAATAAATAAAGTGTCGTGTTCATTTAAACAAACAAAAAAAGCAAAGAAAGAAAAGGACAAAAAAGAAAAAGTTCTATCAGCAAAGTTCAAAGTTGCTGAGACTGGCCTTGAGCTTGTAATCTTCCTGCCTCAGCTTCCTGAGTTGCTGGGATTACAGGCATGTGCCACCATTCCCAGTTTCAGTTATTATTCTTAATTCATGTTTTTATATTCACATGTGATTTTTCATTTTTTAATATGTTTTAAAGTACCACTTATATGCATCTTGCCTCAAAATCTAAATATTCCTGCAATTCACAAGCAACTACCAGACTACTTGTGATATGAGACCACCAGCAAGGCTACATTGTTCACTGTCTTTGGAACTTGGCGCTACCTGAGGTATAGTACACCCAAGGAGGACATATGAGACATATCTCTTCTACACAGAAGGAGAAAGTCAGGATTAGTGGGGCAGGATTTCCACAACAGTGATGCAAAAGGGAAGGGGTGGAGCCATCCTGAGAGTCAAAACCACAGCCAGCTTTGACCAGGAGCCCTTCCCATTACAATAGGAGACACCCAGGAGGTATATGGTGCTTGGGGTCAACATTAAATTTCTGACCACTGGGCGGACCCCAATATGCAGCCCCGTAATCCTAGCTACTGGGAAAGCCGAGGCAGGAACATCACAAGTTCAAGGCCACCCTGGGCAACTTAGTGAGACCTTGTCTCAAAACATAAAAATAAAAAAAGCCGGGGTAGAGCACCCTTGGGTTCAATCCCCCGTGCTGAAAGAATAAATTTCTAACTGATGGTTTCAAATTTTAACCAAGAGCCCTTGTCTGCGAGCCAAATGCTCTCACACTACAGGAAGGACTTCAGGTCAGAGACTACAGCCCCAAGAGTCTCTGTTTGAGGCCTTGATAAATTTTCACAAGACATTATTTGACTCTCTTGGACTAGATTTCTCCTTACTTGGAGATACCTAAGGAAGAAGGAAGATACAAATTAATTTAAGTCAATTTGGTCATTCACATTTATTCACATCTTTTAGGCAGACATCAGTAGCCTCCAGTAATTGAGAGATAGGTTGAGCTGTAAGGGTTTCTTCCACAACTTTGCCCCAGGGAGTATGTTACAATGAAAAATATCCTCAGAACAAATTTGTCAAAGATTTGTTAGCAAATAATCATACAACCAATTCTGCAAGGTCCATGAAGGCCCAGATGGGTCTTTCTAGAAAGTACTGAAGGTATATACTGCAGTAGCCTGGGGTAGGATCTAGCTAACCTGGTTAATCAGCCAGGTGGAACCAGTACCTCTTGAAACTCTCCTTAGAACTAACTCTCCTTAGAACTTAAGCTCAGTAGTTGAGTATCCCTGAGTTCAATCCCCGGTACTGAAAAAAAAAAAAAAAAAAGTTCTACCCACCAAAAAAAAAAAAAAGGATCTTTGAAAGTACTGATGGGGCTGAGGTTGTGGCTCAGTGGTAGAGCGCTTGCCTCGCACGTATGAGTCACTGGGTTCAATCCTCAGCACCACATAAAAATAAGTAAAACAAAAATAAAGACACTGTCCATGTATAACTAAAAAATATTTGAAAGAAAAAGAAAGTGCTGATGAATTTGTTCAAAAAGTAATTGCTGGGCTAGAGTTGTGGCTCCGTGGCAGAGTGCTTGCCTAGCATGTATGAGGCACTGGGTTCGACTCAACACCACATATAAATAAAAAATAAAAGTCCAGCAACAACTAAAAAAATATTTAAAAATAATTGCTGTGAGTTTAGGAAATGCAACATCTGCCCCCTTGTTCTAGGGCAAAGTTTTAATTCCCAGTCCCAACACATTCCTTCTTGACAAAGGAGAAAAGCTCATCTGACCTAATTAGCCTTATTTTCCAATCGATAGGAGATTTCTCAACTTAACTTTAAGATTAGCTTTAATTGCAGTTAACCTTTATGCCAGAGTTTCCCAAGTCTTAACTGATATTTGCAAAAGCTAATTCACATTGACTCTTTCCTGACAGCATATTAGCCACAGAACAAAAGGGCTCTGTGAGGCAGTCCTAGGAAAAGAATGAGTGGATATCTTTTTCAAATTGCCTAGTTAGCTCAAAACTGAGGCTCCTGTTTTCTGGGGAACAAGGAGAACAAAGGTTTAGGAACCAGAAAGCCATAGTACAGAGATGTCCAAACGTGAGGTACTGAAGATAAGTAAGCTTCTATAATTCCTTGGAACCTCCATTAAAAGGATAGCAATTTTTTAAAGAGCTATAAACCTTTCGGATGTGAAGACAAACATGGGAAATGACAGATGAAAAACACCAAAATTTTTCAAGATAGAAAGCAAAGAGTGGGAAACTGATTCAGAGCAGAGAAGCTACAACTAACTTCCTGCAGAAGAGGAAACGGAGAGGAAGGCACATTGGGTCTGTCCTGAAGAATTTGCCAAAAGCTAGACTGGAGGAACCAAGTGCTTGTGAAAGGGAACCTCAAGGAGAAAGATATCAACTCACAGATGCAAACCAAGGTCTCCAAAGTCACAGCCAAGTGGATGAGGAGATGAAGACAGAGGAAGGGATTACCAGGAGTTAGCACAGAACAGGGTCTAGAATCCAGGTGGACATTCTCAACACATCACAAGTACCAATGTCACAGGGCAGAAAAGAGCCTGGGTCCTAGAAAGGCATCCTCTTGCTCAGGGCATTTTAGACATATTTGCATCTTTAAAGTTTAAGTTGGTTGTCCAAGAAGCCAAATCGGTTAGATGTCCAATAACACACCCTATCGATGGATGCCATGCTCATTTATTTACAGTAGTTCAGGCCAAGCAAGGTAGTGCATGCCTGTAATCCCAGTGACTCAGGACACTGAGGCAAGAGGATTATAATTTTGAGGCAGGCCTCAGCAATTTACCAAGGCCCTAAGAAACTCTGCAAGACTATGTCTCAAAGTTAAAAAAAAGAAAAGGGTCTGGGGATGTGGCTCAGTAGTTAAGCAACCATGGGTTCAATCCCCAGTACCAAAAAAAAAAGAAAATACAGTAGCTCAGTTAACAAATCCCCATTTCATCCAACTTGCCTGACTTAACCACAATTTATATTCCCTCTGTAAAATAAATTAACCGATGCCCACATACTTCTGTTACCACCAAGTTGCATATTTACAGAGAGTCAATGAGTTTCTTAAACTTCTTTATGCCAGTTGTACATGTCCTTGCAGTTACATAATTTAATTATTTCATAATGCAATAAAGATTGAGTGCTGGAGAGAAGAGTAGTTTGTTTCTGTGGAAGCTAAATTGAGACTGCTGGTCATGCCAGGCACGCTGAAAACCTGCATTGTCTCTGTCTCCCCCAAAACCTTACTTACTAAAATGAAAGTCAAAGAACAGAAGGGGAGAACCCCACAAGGCATAGAGAGAGAAGAAGACACAGTTGTTAAATAAAAAGTACAGGAGGCCATTGTTTTGGACTAACCTCCCTCACTGAGCTCCAAAAGACCAGGCTAAAAATAAAAAGTTCCATGCCACCAAGCTGGAACTAAGCTCTTTATCTAACCTCAGAAATCAGGAGTAGAGAGAGAGAGTCAAATTTCCCAAACAGGCCACTGTCAACTGGCATGATAGAGAGGTTCTTTTGCCTTAATCCTGTTGAAAAACGAAAACAAAACAAACCAACCTGAGTTATTTTGCTAGTATTCCGTCTCCCTATTCCTGTCCTAAGGAAAAGTAACTTTGAAATAACCAATCCACTGTTGTTTTTGTTTCTGCTTTCTTCAGCCCTTTTCTGTCTATAAAACCAACCTCCTATGCTCAGCTCATTAGAACATTTATTCCATTTTATGGTATGAAATGTTATCCAGTTCTAGAATCAAAAGTAAAGCTAGTTGAAATCTGTAAACTGAATTGTTGTAATGGTGTCCTGTGACACAGTAGACTTGAGTTGTTGACAGAATTTTGGGATAGACTTGTTGGGAATTAATTTTAAGTTTCAACATTTTTCACTCTGCAAATGTCCATAGGGAAGAACACTGCAAAAAGCAAGATAATTCTTTTTTTTTCTAAAATATTACTTTTTTTTAAAATGATGTGCTATTATTTTTTTATATCTTTATTTATTTTATGTGGTGCCTCACGTATGCGAGGCAAGCGCTCAACCGCTGAGCCATAACCCCAGCCCCAAAGCAAGATAATTCTTACTGTAGAATTAGCCAAAGTAATGGAACTAGACATCTCCCCATCTTCTCCTCCAGCTCATATGGCCAGATGGCAGTCCCATCTCCAATCCCGGCAGAAAGGGGATCTAGAGAGGCCATGGACCAGTGAGCAACAGGCAAATCTGAGGGAGGAGGGAAACAGGGATCCAGGGAAAAGCCACACACTGAGCCTTGAAAACCCAGCCCTCTCCCACTGATTGCTGCTAGAATGCTAGCCTCAGAATTTGTAGGGTCACCCAGGCGCAGTGGTGTATGCCTTAATCCCATTGGCTCGGGAGGCTGAGGCAAGAGCATCACAAGTTCAAAGCCAGCCTCAGCAACTTAGCAAGACCCTGTATCTAAATAAAAATTTTTAAAGGGGGGTGAGGGGGAGGGCTAGGGATGTGGCTCAGTGGTTAAGCGCCCCTGAGTTCAATCCCGGTACCCCCCCAAAAAATTTGTAGGACTCAGTAAAAGTGAAAATGTGGGAGGTCCCTTGTTCTAAAAGTCTCAAGAATTTCAAGACAGTGACAGCTCAGTATTGAACCATGTGTAAGATCCTACTAACTGCAGGTCCTTGAACTGCTGCTCAGGCTGCTCCCCCAAGGCCAACCCTGCTGTAGGTTATTCCTGCACAAGCAAGGGACTGGTGGACTTTTCTTGAAAAACTGGACAATTCTAAGAAATGGCCCACATAGACTATGGTGTGATAATTTTTCTGCAAAACAGTCAGGTTCTCTTCAAATTGCCAATGTGGTTATTTTATGCATTTGAGGGTAATTGTTATGCACAAAGAGATTATTCAGAGACCATTCTGCTTCTTTGTAATTAATATTTATGTATTGCAAAATTTATAACCTAGTTTTTCCTTAAAATTTTAAATTGAGTTTCCCAATGTGATTTGGTGGATTCATAAATCTACAAAACTCTACTATTTACTTTTAAGGAGGCTTTTAGATCTAATTTGTGCTCTTAAACATTTTACAGCTGCATTCATAAGTGTAATTAACACATTTCATTTTCATTTTAAATTTGTTTTTTCTTATAAAACATCTTTTCAAGAAAAATCCCTAGCAAATACCTTCTCAAATAAAGTGTCTCATAAATAAATTTATAAATACTGTGGGACTTAATTTCTCTTAAATGGTCCAATACTGTTGTAGATTTAATAATAAACTTTGAATTTCAAATCTAAATCAATTGCACAATTTACATTTTGAATAGGAATTGCAAGGTAATCTGTTTCTCTATTGTACTTAAATATCTTAACCTTAAATGGTATCTTCTATTTGCCTCATTACTAAATTCTAAATTCCATAAAGTTAAAGAAATATGTGCATTTGAAGGAACTCTACCTTCTCAGCTAGCTGAGGCTGCTCTTTGAATAGGACCTCAAATGAGCATGAGACCTGGAGACACAAGACACCCTGGTAATATATATTATCTTGTGACTGCCAAGCTAAATTCCTTCTTGCAGTCACTATGTTTTGGACTCCCAAATCTGGTTCTTGGGCTTAAGTCTTCAACATTCCTTTATTTCTGAAAGTCTCTGCAACCCCAACTGAGATTGCAGCAAAGGCCCTTCATTTCTTTTTCTTTCTTTTATGTTTTTTGTTAATATTTTTTAGTTGTAGATGGACACAATACCTTTATTTTATTTCTTTGTTTTTATGTGGTGCTGAGGATCAAACCTAGTGCCTCACATGTACCAGACAAGTGCTCTACCACTGAACCACAACCCCAGCCCTGCCCTTCATTTCTTCATTGGGTTTACATTGTGTTAATTCTCTTCAGTTATAGGTTTACTATTGACCTCTAAAGATACTTATGGCCATTCCACTGGATCCTCAGGATTCTTATGTAAGTCTATTGAAAGCTTTTAGGACTTTGTTGAATCCCAAAACATTTCCATGTCCTTCTTTCTGGTAGAGCCACACCCTTATAGACATTACAGGCAAACAACATCCAACTGAATTCTGCAAATGAGGGATTGTGTGACAGTACTAAGTCATTCTGACTCTGAACATTGTATAGCAAAGGCCCACAGAGCTTCAGCCTTCAGTGCCTCACTCTTAAATACAGACAGCCAGCCAAATACCACACAACATTTGAGGAAAATCTCTAAGCACAAAAGACGAAGAGGACAGCACACATTAAAAAGAACTTGGAATAAATTGAAACCATGTTGAAAAAACCCAATAATTTATGTCCTAAAAAAGATAAAACACGGGCTGGGGTTATGGTGCAGTGGTAGCATGCTCGCCTAGCATGCGTGAGGCCCTGGGTTCAATCCTCAGCACCACATAAAAATAAAATAAAGATATTCTGTCCACCTGCAACTAAAAAATAAATATATATATAAAAAACACCACATCTAAGAAATAAAAACAGGACATATTTATAAAAATTTTTTAAATGAAAAAGTATTCAAAGAATTCGTTGGGAGACAAAATTCTAGAAATCTCCCAGAAAAAAAACAAAAATGAGAAGCAAGAGTGAGAAGATCGGAGGATCAGAAGAAGGTCAACGTACAAACAGTAGAAAACCAGAGAAAACAGGAAGCAGAAGCCGAGGTCGACATCCCACCTGAGCAGCATCTGGTCTTGGCCAGTGGCTCTCACACATCAGGGGCAGCATGGAGTTGGTTTTGTTTTAATAGGGCTATTAACTCATCACTTGCCTTTCTTCACATCCTTCCACCCACTCATGTAAAGGGCAGTCTCCAGAAGACTGCCTGATGTGTGATTCTGAGGTCTCGTGTTTTCCTGTGACTTAAATTTTTCTTCTGATTTCTAATTGATGAGTATCAAATACCTGTAAGTCACATCAATAAAAGCTCTGTAGGGTCTTCGTTTATTTTTAAGAGTTCAAGTACCACTATTCTGGGTGATGATTTACTACTGCTAGGAGGTTCACACAGGTTTGAAGACAGCAGGCAGCACCCCAATGTCACCACCTCACTGTTGCCCCCTCTTGCCCTCTTGCCTTTCTTTGAGCTTCCACTTAGATCTACACTTGAGCAAAACTATCAGTGAATTTCCTGATGTCATAAGGGAGGTAGGTAAGGGGATCTATGTCCATCAGCATTTCACTTGAAAAACCTCCCCAAACCCGTCTCTTCTAATTCCCCTCCTCTTTCTATTTGTCCCCTTCACTGTCTCTTGGTGTCTTTATTTTGCTCTCACCTTCCTCCCTCCATGGACACATCCATGTATTCAACTAAACACAGGTAGAAAATACTAAAAGAAAAACTGAATCTGCACTGAACATGTATAGGCTTTTTTTCCCCTTCTTATCCTCATTCCCTAAACAAGACAGTATAAAAACTATGTACATAGTGTTTACATTGTGGTAGGTATTGTAGTAATCTAGAGATGAGCAGATACAGGAGGAGGGCTGGAGATGGTGCTCAGTGGTAGAGCACTTGCCTACCATGTGCTAGCCCCCCCCCAAAAAAAAGAGTATACAGGGGGATATGTGTAGGTTTTATACAAATATTATGCCATTATGCCATTTTACATAAGGGACTTGAGCACATTTGGATTTTGATATGTATGGGGAATTATAGGAGCTCTCTCCATGCCTTCAATGCCTCCCCTCCCCTTTCCTTTGCCCTATGCTGACTGGTTACTTTGAATACTACCCTTTCCTTACCCCATGCTGATTGGTTACTTTGAATGTTTCCCCTCCTCTTTACCTCATGCTGATTGGCTGCCTTCAGTGCCTCACCTTTTCTCATCCCATGCTGATTGGCTGCGTGCCTGACATGGATCAATACCCTATTGGCTGTAACCTAACCTCAGGGCCATGATTGGTCCAAGGACCCTATATAAACTGTTGCACTAACTGAAATAAATGGGTCTGCTTCTGGCTCCGGCAGAGCAGTTTTACCTACCCCTGGTGTCTGGGTGAGTGACTCCACAACCGTCCACCCCATAAACCCTCATCCTCCGGGACCCCATTCCTCGGTCCCCTTGTCCTGCGGGACCCCAACTCATGGAGCGAACCCACACGAGGCACGACATAAACGACAGGGAATCCTGGAAGCATTCCCCCATTGATACTGAGGTATGACATACATCTGAGACTCAGCTAAATCAGCAAAAACGAAGCAAAATAAAACTAAAATTCCACACCCCTGACATCTACCCTTATAAAAGACAGAAAGACAAAGAGGAATTATGGTTTTGAATACAAAGATGACATTTTAATCAAAAAACGACTGTATTGCAATGAGGAAAAGCAAAATGCAAATAAACAGAAAGAACATTTTTAAACAACTGATGCTTTTTCCCAGCCAAAGATAAACTCCCTTCCGAATTTTTTTTTCCTCTGTAGATATATGCCTACACCTTTTATTAAAATAAGATCTTACGGGGCTGGGGTTATGGCGCAGTGGTAGCGTGCTCGCCTAGCACACGGGAGGCACTGGGTTCGATCCTCAGCACCACATAAAAATAAAATAAAGCTATTGTGTCCACCTACAACTAAAAAATAAATATTTTTAAAAAAATAAGATCTTACTACATGTATAATTCACTTTTTTAAACTTAGTATATTAACATATATTCTACACAATTTCCATGTCAATGTATCTTTTCAAACTTTGAGACAGTTAATGAAAACTCTTATATCCTTCATGTAGAATCACTGTTGGGAAATGATTCACCCTGAATATCTCATTTTTCTGCTCGGTTCAAGTCCTCTGATCAAAGGCATTTACAACCAATTCAAGAATGCTTGTATTGGGGCTGGGGTTGTGGCTCAGTGGTGGAGCACTTACCTAGCAGGTGTGAGCCCTGGGTTGGATCCTCAACATCGCATATAAATACATAAAATAAAGGTCTATCTGCTACTAAAAAAATATTTTTTAAAAAAAGAATGTTTGTATTGGGAGACACAGCTGGATAAGAACACTTAAACATGCTCCCTGCCCAGCCCCCAAGAAGGTCCAGGATGGTAATGATAAAGAGCTCTCCTTCCAGAAGACTGGCTTACACTCCAGAATATGGATGAGAATTCTTTCCCTCTGGAGGCATGAGGACCAGCAGTTACATACGGAACCAGAATTTTCTAATTCCCCTCCTGTAGCACACCTCCTGAAGGAGCAGGTGCCATGTGCAGGTGCCACTGCACCATGCTGTGTGGCTAGGGCTGAAACCAGCACAAGATGCTGTTCTAGCTGCTGATTTTGCCCCAGATAATAAACCATTTGTTCCTGACTCAAAGACATTCCCTTCCCCCACTTTTTTCCACAAAGATACCTGATATTATCCCCCACCCTCACCCCTTTTTTTTTTCATACAGAAGACAGGGTAATTTATAAGGGAAAACAGTTTATTTGGCTTATGTTTCTGGAGGTTCGCATCTGCTTGGCTTCTGGTGAGGGCCTCATGCTATGTCATAAAATGGTGCAAAAGTGGAAAGCAAGTGAATGCCTGTGGAAGAGAGAGCAAGAGAGGCCAGGGGCGCTCAGAGCAACCTGTTCTTGCCAGAATGAACCCACTTCCGCAAAAGAGGCATCAATCCCTCTTAAGGGCCTACTCACCTCCTAAAGACCCACCTCCCAGAGCTGGCGTTGTAGCTTAGTGGTAGAGCGCTTGCCTAGAATGTGTGAGGCACTGGGTTCGATCCTCAGCACCACATAAAAATAATAATAATAATAATAAAATAAATAAATAAAGGTATTGTGTCCATCTAAAAAAAAGAGGGGGGGACTTTAAAAGAAAGACCCACCTCCCAACATTGCCACAATGGCAAATCTCAATTGAGTTTCAGAGGCGATAAACCATATTCAAACCATAGCAAAGGACTAGGTACCTGGAGGCATAGGGTGGAATTTAGAGTCTGAATCCTATCACCACCCCTTCTTTCCTCCATGGTTTTACATGGTAGAGAAACCAGACCACCAGCCAAATGGGAATCCAAATGTCAGCTGTCTCGTTGGTTGGTAAAGCATACCGTTGTAGTTCTCTTTGATGCTGGTCTGGTGGGACATGGCTGTGGGGTCACTTCCTCACTTCCTGAATTGAAAATAGCTGCCTGGCTTGTACCACCAGCCTGGGGTAAGAATTCACTCAGTCCTCATTCTCTATCCTAGGCAGAGAAACCAGAGAAGAGAAAGAATGGTGCCCTGCCAGCCTGAAGAAAGAGGCAGATGGACTGCCTGTCGGCACAGTGACTGTGTACAATGTCACCTCCAAGCAAAAACATGGCCCAGTGGGTTTCACAGATCTTAACTAACCATCTTATTCTGCTGTCCTCCACATGGGTAGGCAGAGGCCAGATGTTTATTTCTGGTATCCTTCGTGATAGGCATTTTTCATTTTGACCTCCCAGTAGCTAAACACACTTCCTATTTGGAGGAAATTCCAATAAATCATCTCAAGTGTGGGCAAATAGTTCCTGCCCAGCTCTCTCATCTCTAGAATTTGGACATGAAACCTTGCAATCAGATGCCCCTACCTAAGACCTTGACTCTGGAGTAACATAGAGAAGGAAATGACAGTTTAGAATCTTCCCAGAGATGGAGGAGAAAGCAATAAGAGCAGAACCCAATGTCCAGTGGTAAAGGTGCAATAACAGAAGCCATAGAATATTAACCACATTCTTCCTAGGTATTGATTTGGTCTCTATTTCTGGCTAATTCTCCACGGTTCCTGTCCATGTTCCAAAACTCATTCTTCAGCTTTTGCATCAATTTTGTGAGCCATCCAATATTCTTTCAGTGAAGTCCTTTTCTAACTAACCAGAATTAGTCTTTGTTGCTTGGACCTGGATATTTGGCTGGAACGTCACATCTTACATGCAGAAGTTGCCTTTTCAATGGAGACAGAGATGAGGAAGAGGGTTGCCCACCTCTAGCCCAGATATATCCACCATCCTGACTTTTGCAATAAACATTTCACAGCTTTGCTTTACAGTCCTACCACCTATGCCCAGTATGCAGTCAGGAGAATGAAGATCATGATACAAAATATGGCATCTCTCCAACAACACGGTTTCCCTGAAAAAGAACACTGATGACTATAGCCCCTAACATCTTCTTCCTAGATGACAATGCTGATGCAGATCATCCTATTCCTCTGCCTTCAGGCTTTCTCCTTACTTTTAATTTATTACATAACACTTTTGCATATTTAATATATAAAGTATATCTAGATATAAATGAAGTATACATAAGTTATGGGCATAAAAATGAAATGAGCACTCTGAATTCACACCTACCTGAAGAACAGCACCAAGAATGATGGAACTACCACTGGGTGTGGTGGCACACATCTGTAATCTCAGTGGCTCAGGAGGCAGGAGGACTGCAAGTTTGAGGCTAGCCTCGGCAACTTAGTAAGACCTGTCTCAAAGTGAAAACTAAAATGGGCAGGGATGTGGCTCAGAAGGAGAGCTCCATGGGTTCAATCCCCAGTTCTGAAAAAAAAAAATGATGGAGACACCTGTGTGATAATCCTGGATGTCATATCTCTGCCTCTGTTTGTGTTTATTATGTCTTTTTTTTTTTTTTTTTGGTACTGGGGATTGAACTCAGCAGTAGTCAACCACATTCCCAGCCTTATGTTTTTATTTAGGGACAGGGTCTCACTGAGTTGCTTAGCACCTTGTCATTGTTGAGGCTGGCTTTGAACTCACAATTCTCCTGTCTTAGCCTCCCAAAATGCTGGGTTAACAGGCATGCGTCACTGTGCCCAGCTTATTATGCCTTTTTAAAAGCAATTTATTATGAAATATAACCAACATGTGATAAAAAGCCCCAAACATAAATACTTAAATTAATAAATCTTCTCAAAGAGGAAACCTACAAGACCCCCCCACACCTTATTTCCATTACTCCAGACCCCTCCCCCTCCAGTGCCTTGGTATCTGTCCCCTCTTGGTCATAAACTTCCCACCAGAGGTGTCCATTCTCTGGACTTTGAGAATGATTAGTTCTTTGAATTTCTCTATAGTTTTGCCACTTGTGTGTGTATCCCTAAAAAACATAATTCCATTCAGCCTGATTTTGAACTTTAGACGAATGATCATCATGTGTATGTTCATTTGTGCCTTACTTTCTCCACTCACTACTATTTATGAGATTTGTCCACGTCATTGACTAGAGGTGCAGTTTGTTTGTTTGCCTTGCTGTAAGGTTCCTATAGTGGGTATAGACCATGATTTATTTGCTTATTCTACCATAGATGGATATTGTGTTGTATTCTGTGTGGGGACAATAATGAACAATACTGTTTTAAATATCTGGGGTAGATATTGAGGAATCTGTAAGGGCATCCACTTGGCAACAGAATAATGGGCATGGAATATGTGTTATCTTCAACTTCACTAGATAATATTGAACTCTTTTCCAGAGTGAATGCACTAATTCACCACCAGCAGTCTGCAGAGTTTCTGCGGCACTAACACCCTCACCAACAATAGGTGTGATCTGTTTAATTTTAGCCAAATGGGAGAATGGCTAATGGTATCTCACTGTGCTTATTTATAATTTGCATTTTCCTGACTAATAATGAAGCTGAACATATTTACATATGCTTATTGGCCATTTTATTTTTTCTTTAGTCAAGTCTCTGCTCACTTTCTCTATATGATTGTCTCTGATAGGTTTGAAAGGAGTTTTCATATATTCTGGAGGCTAATCCTTATTATATGTTTGGCAAATATATCTTCTCCCACTCTGTACTTTATTTATTTATTTATTTTTGCTTCTTTTGTGCAATCTTTTAGTGAACAAAAGTTTTTTATTTTAATTTCATCAAATGTATCGATCATTTCATATATGGCTGGTAATTTTTTTTCTAAGTACTAGAGATTTAGTCAGGGTCCTTAACCACTGAGCTACATCCTCAGCCCTATTTTTTTATTAGTAGTATTTTTTATTTTGAAATAAGATCTCGCTAAGTTACTGAGGGCCTAGCTAAATTGCTGAGACTGGCTTCAAACTTGCAATCCTCTTGCCTTAGCCTCCCGAGTTGCTGGGATTGCGGCACCACACCTGATTTATGCTGGTAATTTTAAGATCTAGTTTTAAAATTATTTGTCTATCTTTTGAGTTGTAGTGATGATCCCTATTCCAGTTTCTAAAAGTTTTAAACACTTTCACATTGCATGACAGTGACTTTTGTGTATGGCATATACTATGGTTTGAAAGTGTTCCCCTGGTTAGGCGCTTAAGCCCCAGTGTTGCACTGTTGAGTGGTAGAAGCTTTAAGAGGTGGTCAAGCCACAAGAGGCCTGCCTTTATCAATGGATTAATGCCATTGTCTTGGGAGTAGTTTAGTTATCATGAGAGTGGATTCTTGATAAAAAGTTGTTGTTGTTTTTTTGTTGTTTGTTTGTTTTTAATTGGGCCTGCAGATTGGACCCCAGGGGCAATTTGTCACTGAGCTACATTCCCAGCCATTTTTATTTTTTATTTTTATTTTGCAGGGTCTGGATAAATTATGTAGGGCTTTGCCAAGTTTCTGGGGCTGGCCTTGAACTTGCAATTGTCCTGTCTCAGCCTCCAGAGTTCCTGGGATTACAGGTGGGCACCATCACACCTGGCACTAATTTTTGACCCCTTCCCTAGATCTCTGTCATTTGTGCTCTCTTGCTCTCCCATCTTCTGCCATGAACTGAACACAGCAAAAACGCCCTTTCCAGATGCAGGATCCACAGCCTTGGGCTTTTCAGCCTCTATAATGGTAAGAAATAAATCTCTGTTCTTTTTTAATCACTCAGTCTCAAGTATTCTGTTTTAGCAGTACAAAATGGACCAAGACAGTGAGAGATAGGGAAAATAATGTTTTTCCATCTGGATACCCAACTGTCCCAGCAGCATTTATTAAAAAGCCTGTGTTTTCCCTACTGCATCTCTCTCATGTATGAAAGTATCTATATATGTGTGGATCTGTTTCTCCATTCTCTATTCTGTTCCATTTGTCTCTGCCATCACCTTGCCAATACCATGCTGCTTTAATTACTATAATTTATAATAAATCTTGAGATTTTGTAAAGCAAGTTCTCCCAATGCCTTGACAATTTTACATTTCCAAATAAAATTTTATTATTATTAGCTACGTGGGGTGGTGCCCATCTATAATCCCAAGTGACTTCAGGGTCTGTGAGGTAAGAGGATCCCAAGTTTGAGGCCAGTTCAGTAAGTTAATGAGGCCTTAAACAACTTAGCAAGACCTTATCTTAAAATAAAAAATAAAAAGGACTGGGGATGTAGCTTTGTGGTAAAAGCACCCCTGAATTCAATCCTGAGTACCCCTGCCACCTCTCAGCTCAACTGTTATTGTGTTTTGGGTACTGGGGATTAAACCCAGGGTTGTTTTTACCACTGAGCTACATCCCCAGCCTTTTTTAATCATGAGACAGGATCTCACTAAGTTACTGAGGCTGGCCTCAAATTTGTGATCCTTCTGCCTCAGTGTCCCCCACCTCCGCCCCATACTACTCCCACCCCTCCTTCCCCAGTCTCTGGAATTACAAGCATGCACTACCATGCCCAACCCATATAAGATTTTAATCTGGGGTTGATAATATAGTCCAGGGGTAGAGAGTTTGCTTAGCCTCTGTGAGTCCCTGGGTCCAATACCTAGCACTGCAAAAAATAAAATAAACCTGTTTGGCAAGTTCCACAGAAATAAAACAAACAACAGAAACCATCTGATGAAAAATTTATTGCTATTGCATGAGATTTATAAATTAATTTGTGGAGAACTGACATCTTTACTACATTGGTTCTTTGAGCCCACCAACTCTGTACTTGTCCAATTAGGTCTTCTTTAATGTCATCCAATGAAGTTCTATAAATCTCTACACAGAACTGGAATATCAGCACAGAGGCCATGTAATTATGTATATGCACTTACATTTTTTTTTCTGCTGAACAGAAATTTTCATCATCATGAAAGGTTTTTATCTCTAGTAATGCTTTTTGATATCCATATGGATATACTAACTGTAGTAGTTTCCAATTGCTGCTGTAACAAATTACCATGAGTGTCATGACTTAAAACAATATATATTTGTTATATTAATTCAGTAGGTAAAAGTCTGACACAGGTTTCACTTGGATAAAATCAAGTTTTATCCATTTCCATGTTTTTTTCCCTAGATTCTAGAGGCTAGCTTCCTCCATATTTAAAGCCTAAAACATTTGGGCCTACCCACATAATCCATAATAATTTCATCTCAAGGTCTCTAAATTAAAAAAAAGAAAAAGAAAAACATTCCCAAATCAATCACATCTGCAAAATACCTTTTCCAAGGAAGATACGTATTCCCACGTTCTGAAAATATAGGATAAGGACATCTTTGGGTGGGGCGATGGGATGTGTTATTCTATCTCACTATCTTTATTTTTGGCAATATTTTCATGTTATATCTTATCTATCATTTTACTTTCAACCTTTTTGCATTCTTATAGCAGTTTCCTCTAAGAAATGTATGCATATATTATATATATGTATAAAATGTATACGTATAGTCTAGGTTGGTAATCTTTTTACTGAAGTATTTAGTTAATTTATCTTTAATGCAACTACTAATATCTTTGGGTTCAAATTACCTTCTTATCTGTGCTTCCAATTGGTCCCCTGTTGTTTCTTTTTTTTTTTTTCTTCTTCTTCCTCTTTCAGTTTATAATTTTTTAGGCCATCTAATCTGCCCCCAGTTTTCTGAAAATTATACATTTGTTTCCATTTCCTCAGTGATTGACATAGAAATTACATGAATCATTAATTTATCAAAGTCCACTCTTGATATGTGTGTGTTTGTATGTAGTGGAGATTGAACTCAGAGCCTCATTCATGCTAAGCACTAAGATACATTCCCAACTCCTTTTAAGTTTTATTTAGATAGAGTCACTGCGAGTTGCCCTGTCTCAAACTTGTGTCCCTTTGCCTCAGCCTCCAGAGTAGCTGGGAGATGTACACCACCGTACCCAGCTCAAATCCAATATTAACCAGTATCTTTATCATCTCCCCAATACAAAAGCTTTTGAAATTTGCCTGGTGATTTAAAATAGTCTCTTGTTTGTTGCACACATGGGTTTGAAAAATACGTAATGCCCTGTCCACCATTACAGCTCATACATAATAGTTTCATTGCCCTAAAAATCTCTGGTGCTCTACCAATTCATTCTGTTACTGGAGATGGAATATTTTGGCATGGAAACAATAGAAATGAGACTGAGCCAAGCTTTGTGATCACACACAAGCAAGGCTTTAACTGTGGCCTCAGCTGAAGGGAGACAGCACTGATAGGGATGGAGAATCAGGTTGCTCTCCAGACAAAGTGAGATGTAAACTTTTAATCAACTTGCTGGGGTGGCTAAAGTCTGGTCAGGGACACTATTCCGAAAGATGTTTCTTTTTGCATGATACTCAGGTCACCAGGCAGTCACAGTTACCTTGTCCTGGGAATTGTTAAGTTACTCTTGCAGCTGGTTATTTTTATCCTGTGATAGGACTGAGGGGCTTTAGGTGCTTTGGCTGCTGCTGTTCCTGTTGCTGCTGCAAGCATGAGGGTGGGATAAAAGAAAACACAGGGCAGTTCTAACAAGCAATCAACATATCTACATGCAGAGCTGAGTAGAGTCTGACCCAAAGGTTAAGGTAGCAAAGCAGACTGACATAATATGAAGACAGAGATGCCAAGTCTTCTCATCTCATTTCAGTCACCCATCAGACATCTGCAGGCCCAAACAGAATCAATGTTTTCAGCAAACATGATCTTCATTACCCTTCAGGTCCCTGAAGGGTAATTTACTCAATGCTTATTATCATAACTTACACATCAGAGGTGTTACTGACAGCAAAGCTAGTGAGAAACTAACAACACAGCCCAGCTGTGTGACCACCAAAATTAGTGATTTTAAAGCTAAGAACAAGTGAAGCTGGAGGGCTTATTTAGGTTTTCCCTCAGGAATAATTTCACCTTGTGCAAAAATTCTGCTTCTATGGTTTTATCATGGTCTTGCTGAGAGAACATAGGGCCAAGAAGAAAACAAAACAAAAAAAGCCATGATATAAAGGATAATAGTTTTGTTTTTTTTAAAATATTTTTAGTTGTAGGTGGACACAATATCTTTATTGATTTATTTTTATGTGGTGCTGAGGATCAAAACCAGTGCCTCACGCATGCGAGGCAAGCGCTCTACCACTGAGTCACAATCCCAGCCTATGAAGGATAATAGTTTATCACACTCTGTGCTTATTTTGTTGTCCCAGCTTTTTGTCTCATCATGGTAGTCCCTGACTTATCACCACCCGTCTTAGAAACTTGTAGCCTGGTGGGGGAGAGAAATCACATAACTAAATAAGAAATTATTGTGAATTATATGATGAGAAGTATTTGGATACCATAGCAGGGATTCATTTCAGAAATTCAGGGAAACTTTCTTTGAGAAAGTGACTACAGAATGTAGATCAGAAGGAAGGCAGGCATGGGGATTGTTTTAGGCAAAAGGGAACATCACGTGCAATCTCTGGTAGAAAAGAGCCTTGCTCACTGGAAGACCCAAGATAAACCTAGTATGACTAGGGAAAGCATGGTGTGAAGTGAGGCTGAAGAGGGAGGAAGGAGCTGGACTAAGCAGGTTATATAGGCCATGTTAAATATGTTACACTTTATCTTACGTGTCACTAAAAGTCATTTAGATGTTTTAAGATGAGGTGGAGGAAGTAGTAGACATGAACAAAGTTGTATTTGGAAAAGATCACTGTGTACTTTACAGAACAAATGGGGGCTGGGCCTAAGTGACTGCAAGATACATTGAGTTTTAAATTGTACTGCATTTGTACTTCCTACTTTCCCATTAAGTAGATTATATTGGGAAAAAAAATCTGTTGAATGAATGAAGCTTTTAGATGATTGTGTTGCAAAACGGTTCATTTATTTCTTTCTTTTGCAAAAAAAAAAAAAAAAAAAAAAGTATTTTCTCCCTCTGATCACAACCTGCAATTCTGGGCCATCAACTTGCTCTTTAAAGTCAGAAAAATAAGGCAACAGGCTCTTCATGTCTCAAATCGGCTTTTTTCCTAAGCCTCTGTCTCTAAATCTGTCTACGCAGTCCTTCCACTTGGGCATCTAATAAAGATTTCAAACTCAACACAGAAAACTCCTGACTTATGCCTTCAAAATCACTTCTATAATTCATTCTTCCAAGTTGTTGTAAAGCCTCTTTTACTTCCCATTCAAACCTAATACTATATCCACAAATATCACAGTTCTAAAAATTTCCAGAATTTGATTCAATTTTCATCCCTTCAATTGCTACTACTCTGGTCCAAACCGTTATCACTATGGCCTAGATCATTGTAATAATTTCCTATCTGATATCACTTTTCACCAACTAATACATGTTTATTTTCATCTGGCTGCTTTTATGTAATCTCTGGGCCACTGGGGACTTTTGTCTCTCAGTGCCGTAAACCCTAGTGCAACCTTGTACATACTCATAAATGCCTGTTGAATACTTCACTTTCTTTTCTTTCTTCTGATACTAGGGAATTGAACCCAAGGGTGCTCTACTACTGAGCTACATTCCAAGCCATTTTTATTTTTGAGACAGAGTCTGGCTAAGTTGCTAAGTTTTCTGGGCTGGATGGGAAGCCAACTGTGTGTCAACTACCCTCACCTAAAACAGCAGGCTACTTGGGCCTGTGTACAGGGGTGAAAATAAGGGGACTGGGAGAAGCCTAGAGTAGGCGAGAGAAAGAAAGCATAATTATTTTGATCCAACATGGACACAGTGGTTATAGAACAGCGAATGGCCAGTTATGACGAAGCATCCAGCTGGCAGAAAAAGCAGTCCCAGCCAAGGATGGCCAAGGGCCACATTGACCTAATCCAAGATGGCGCCGGAAGGTATCAGAAGCGCTGCGGAGGCGGGAATCTCCCTGATCCAAGATGGCAGTGCGACTGAGGAGAGCCCAGGGACGGGAGTGCCAGGAGCGTCTCTGCCCTTACCCAAGATGGCAGCCCCGTGGGCGCTGTCCCGGCTCCGCCCCACGCCCAGCCCCGCCCCCCTCATCCCTCCCTCCGCCCCCTCGCCCTGCCGAGTCGGGTCCGAGGTGCTCGCGCAGGGAGAGCAGGCTGCGGGCACTTGACATGGCGGCAGCGGCGGCGACTGCAGCGACGAAAGGGAATGGGGGCGGCGGTGGCCGGGTCGGGGCGGGCGAAGCCTGCGGCACGCGGAAGAAGAAGGGCCCGGGGCCTCTGGCCACGGCGTACCTGGTCATCTACAATGTGGTGATGACCGCGGGGTGAGGCTGGGGCTCGGGGAGAGCTAGCCTGGCCGGGAGGGAGCTCTGCGGCCGGCGGCCCGCGCGCGCAGTGCAGCGGAGCAGCCAGTGCCCCGGATCCGCACTTGGGCGCGGAGGGCGGCCGGGCGCCGCGTCGGCCCCGGTCCCTGCCCGCGAGCTTGACTGCGTGGGGGGCGCCGAATTCGCTGGCGCGGGAGACGCGGGCTCCGAGGGGACGCGCGGAGGGCTGCCCGGGCGCCGGCTCTGGAGGGCCTCTCGGGGACCTGCGAGCCGGCCACAGGTGCGGGTTTGGGGGCGGTGGGCCAGCCATCCCGCCGCGCGGAGTACAGCCCACCGTCCAGTCACGAACCGTGAGGTGTTCCAGCCCAGGGGAGTGGAGGGAGCCGTGGCGGCAGTGACCATTCATTTAGGCGGCTGTTTTCAAAATGCAGGCTGGGCTTTAATCTGAAAGGTAGTGGGAAAGCGTTCAAAGTTTTTGGCCAGCGACGTGAGCTTTAGATGTGTGCTTTAGATGAGTTTAGACTTTTTAGGTTAGATTTGGGTTGGGGTAGGGAAGAAGCTGGGGAGTGGAAGGCAGAGTTACTGGGGGAAGGGGAGAATAGACCCCTTGTGTTGCCTCCATTTCGGTCCATATCTTAGCAGGATTTTAGTTCTAGTTCTGACATTAGCCGTGTGACTTTGAGTTGCCGTCATTCTCTAGGCCTCCGATTTTTCCTCTAAAAATCTTCAAGTACTAGAGAGTTGGGCTAGGTGATCTTGAGGGTTCCTTCAGTTCTGCAGTTCTTTGATCCCATGGTTTTGGTTAGGAGGGTTACAGGACCAGGCCATTTGTTATGAATTTTTAAATTATATACATTTGTGAAAAAAAATCCTTACAATTTTATTACGAAAATTTTCAAGTATACAGAAAAGTTTAGGGAACTGTACAGTGACCATCCGATCTAAATTTATTTTTATAATTAGGTAATACATTGGCAGAGTTTAAAATTCAAAATATACATAGAGGCATGCAATGAAAATCTTCCTCCCATCCTTTCCACCCAGACCCTTTTCCTGGAAGCGCCTAATTGTGTGTGTCTTTCATATGCTGATACCAGCACATGCTAATATATATTTACACAAATGTTAATATATATTTACAATTCAGTCTTTGCTTTTTTCATGAAAATAATATTTCCTAGAAGGATCATAGGCTTACTGCTAGTATTAAAAATGGTAGGTGTAAAAAAAAAAATGGTAGGTGTAGAGAGATTATAGAACTTGTTAGTAAAGAACATTTTTTTTGACTCACAGGTCAATGAAGAACTAATTTCTTTCACATTAATGGTCACATGGGTTAATTTTTAAAAGAACGTTCAGGAATCTGTGTTGTGTCTGTGTGTGTAAGTAAAATTCTTGTCCTAGCAAGGGCATTGGATAGATAAGAGCATTGCCCTGGAGAAGAATTTTAAGGTACGTTGGAAAAGCAAAAAAGGTGTCTTTATTCCTGGGTAATGAACATAGAGAATAAGGTGGAAGGTATGGAGTGGTGTCTTAAGTAAGGAAAAGAAATGGAGATTGTGAGAGTAAAGTAAGGCTCTAATATACTGCAAGTAAATTAGAGCAGTAATTATTATTACCAAGGCTGAGCCAGTTAAATTGTTAAGGAATTCATTTCTTCTTTCATAAACTCTTATTTGATATTCCTGTATAATAGTTTGTAGAAATAGCATAGACCATATACCCTTTGGCCTAGTTAAGATTGTACATTTGGGTACAATTTAGGTACGTGCCTTTCAGAAAACATGCCCTAATAGTAAAGGTCACTTATTTTATTATAAAACTTATATAAAAAATTACAAAGCCTAACATCTATTTTTTGGGGGGCAGGTACTGGGGATTGAACTCAGGGGCACTCAACCACTGAACCATATCCCAGCCCTGTTTTGTATTTTATTGAGAGACAGGATCTCACTGAGTTGCTTAGCACCTCGCTTTTGCTGAGGCTGGCTTTGAACTCAAGATCTTCCTGCCTCAGCTTCCTGAGCTGCTGGGATTACAGGCATGTGCTACCGTGCCGGGCTCTAACATTTATTTTTGAGGAGAGTGGAGCAAAAATGTAGCATTCATAGCATTATGCCTGAGCAATCCAATTGCATGTTTTTTAAATCAATAAGCCTATTGATTTATCTTTTCTGAGTTGGTTTTGGGAAATTCAGCTAAAGTGCTTTATTTGAAAGAAATAATCTTTTATCCTTATTTCATTTTCAATTTTTAAAATGATAAGCTTTTTTTTTTGTTGTTTTGTTTTGTTTTGTTTTGTTTTTATAACATATCAATTCTCTAGTTGTAAGTTGTATAGAATCACATCATATATGCAATCATACATAAAGTTAGGGTTATTATGACCATCATATTCCATCACCCTTGCTGTCCCCATGCCCCCTTCCCCCTTACACCCCTGTGAATGGAGATCCACCTTTGTTCCCATGTCCTTTCCCACTAAAATGATAAGCTTTAAGGTATGGGAATGTTCCAGTGAGAAACTTGTGAAAAATAATATAAACCATCCTCTCTCCATTCTGTTACTCTTTAACTCCATGGGCCTCTAAAATTTTCCTTGAACAAGTTTTTATTTCTTCTTGCATTAGGCTTTCTGGAACCTACTCTATTTATTTATTTGTACAAGGACCATATTAACTTATTCCCTTCATTTTGGTCTTGTTCTCAACAAACAAGTTTGTCAAAAAGTCCAGCTCCAGATGGGTGAGGTGTCACCATGTTTTTGCCAGGCATTCATGGTAGGATGCTAGGGGGTGGTGTAGCACATCTGTGCATTACAACTTGTCATTTGAGAACTGTATTAAATGTTTTAGTCACCTTTCTATCACTATAACAAATGCCTGAGATAATTAGCTTATAAAGATAAAAGGGTTATTCTGGCTCCATTTGGAGGTTACAGCCCAGGATCATTTTGCCTTGTTGCTTTGGGCCTATGGTGAGGCACCACATCATGGCATGAGTGCATGGTGGAGCAAAACTGTTCGTCTCATGACCAGGGAGCCAGAGAGTCCAAGAAAGGGCCAGCGTCCCACAGTCCCCTGGGGGCACAAACTCCCAGTAACCTGAAGACCTCCCTCTAAGTCCCACCTCTTAAAGCTTCCACCATGTCCCAGTAGTGCCACCCTGAGATCAAGCCTTTAACACTGGGGCCTTTGGGGGACAGTTAAGATCCAAACCACAACATTTGTAAGTCCAGGATCACTGGTTCTTGAGGTCATCTTTAGCAAGTTCTGTTATTGCCATGTTTTTCTATTTCTTAAATCCTACTTACCCCACCCCATTACTTTTTTCTTTTAATAGGTGGTTGGTTATAGCAGTTGGTTTGGTCAGAGCATACCTGGCTAAGGGGAGCTACCATAGCCTTTATTATTCAATTGAAAAGCCTCTGAAATTCTTCCAAACTGGAGCCTTACTGGAGGTAGGTTTGAGATTTGTTGTTATTGATTTTGACTGTTATAAAGTAGAAAATATGGTACTAAATTATATTAAAGTAACCATATCTCAGATTTGGTTTAAGTTTTGTCTCGACTGTCTTTTTGATGTTTTAGATAAGGTAAAATCCAATTTACTTAGTGTTACTTGGCATATATTTTATATTCAGTTTCTCTTATGTTTATATATTATATTTGAATTTTTTAAATTCTAGGAATATCGTAGGGAAATATTAGGAAATTCACATATTTTCAGGAGCCATATGATGAAAAGAGTAGGGTGTTAGGAATGATAGATATGAGAGCCTACCTCAAGACATCCAAATTTTTTTAAAAAAATTTTTAAACAAAAATTTATTGATTTCCCAGTATAAAGGGCAACGTAAGTGTTGGCAAACTCAGAGGCTTTCAGGGGCCGTGTAATAGAAATAGTGAAGTCATATACTTAGCCTTGTCTTCTTTCCTCGGGTAAGTTTATGTCATATTTTTTTATTTTAATATTTTTTTTTAGTTGTCAGTGGACCTTTATTTTATTTAATTTATATGTGGTGCTGAGAATCGAACCCAGTGCCTCCCATGCTAGGCAAGTGTTCTACCACTGAGCCACAACTCCAGCCCTATAGGTCAGAATTTTTGAGTTACCTGTGACAAAAACCCAATTGAAACTATTTTAAGCAAAAAAGGAATATATTGATTTCTGTAATTGATAAAGATATAGGGTTAACTTACAAGATGAAATGCCAGCTCAGGGCTGAGAATCAAAGATTTGGTGTTTCCAGACCCTCTTTCTTTGCTTTTCTCTATTTCTTTGTGAATGCTAGTCTCAGGTCCTACTTCAGACAGCTTCTCCACATTGTGGGAAGCAGAGAGGAAATTGATTTTTCACAGCATCTGTGTCTCACACAGTTCTAGATAAGGTTTCTTGGTTGGCCCTACTGTTACCAACTTAAACTCTTGCCAGTGATGTGCAATACTTGATTAGCCAGACTTAGGACACATATATGGCCAAGGGACTATAGATTTTGTTAATGGAAAAAGGGATCTTGGGACATCTTTGGGTACACAAAATCAATAATTGCCATAGTTCATTGCAGTGAAAAACCTTTCAATTGTAGGGAAGATCCAGTACTCAATTTCGTTAACCTTAGCCTCTAGGCCAAGCCCATCGTGACATTTATACCTCAGTTGCAATTTTTGCAATCTAAACTATGAAATGATGTTTAAGGAAAAAACCATTTACTTCCATGAAATCAGATGTGATTCAAAAGCAGTTTCACCCTCAGTTTCAAAAGAAGAGCTATAGTTTTTGTTTTTGTTTTTTTCCTCCTAGAAAGCAGAGGGGTTTCAGGACTGCTCATACTTTACACATTTCAGGTCTCCAGAGGGGAATCCTAAGTACCCTTACTCTAACTATGCTGGTTTTACCAACTCTGTCCGAATTTGGGCAACTCTTTTATTTCTTATCCATCTTTCATGTTTGGAAAAGAATTAGGTTAAAACAGATTTCTAAACAGTTCTCTGCCCTAACAGGTTTGTTTTTTTTGTTCTTTTTTTTTTGGTACTGGGGATTGAACTCAGGGGTACTCGACCACTGAGCCACATCCCCAGCCCTATTTTTTGTGTTTTAGGTAGAGACAGGATCTCACTGAGTTACTTAGCACCTCGCCATTGCTGAGGCTGGCTTTGAACTCGCGATTCTCCTGTCTCAGCCTCCCTAAGTGCTGGGATTACAGGCTTGAGCCACCACGCCCAGCTTGCCCTAACAGTTTTATTTATTTGTTTACAGTACTGGGGATTGAACCCAGGGGTGCTACATGCTCAGCACTTTTTATTTTTTATTTTGAGACAGGGTCTCACTAAGTTGCAGTCCTCCTGCCTGCAGCCTCCTGAGCTCCTGGATTAATTACAGTTGTGCCACCACCACACTGAGCTCCCCTAGCAGTTAGACTCTAGACTCCCCTAGAGTCTAAGGAAACTAGCAATCCTAGTGTGAGCCATCTTTTTAAACTTACAGGCTTGAAATTTTAAACTTACAGGCTTGAACAGAGAAGGAAATTTGGGATCAAGATCATCAGAAATTGCCCCAGTACTGATGTATTAGGGGCTTATATCCCACTGGAATGCTTTAGTAATTTAAAAGAGATTCTGTTTCTTTAAGGCTTTGTAATATTAGAAATATAATTTTAAAGATTTAAGTATGTTTTAGGAAAGGAAGGGACATTAAACTGTGTGATAGAAAATCCACTTGGGAACCAAATCTTAGACTTTGAAGGATTACTGTGTTCATCCCTATTGAATTTTTAATAGCGGTTTAAGACAATATTTTGGATTTGGGGTTTTATATCTATTATCCCCACTAAGAACCAGTTTAGTGACAAATTCTGGATTTGATTTTCGGAAAAGAACTGTACATAAGGACGTAAAGACTCTCAGGACTGTGCAGGGAATTACTACTGCACTGGAGAGTGATGGCATAGCCCCCAGACTGGGCAGTAGAGCAGTCTTGTTAAGACGCACTTCCTCGGTAGTCAGTTAAGGAGTGTTTCATCACCAGCCGGACCTGTGTTGTATGATCGTTAGTTGTGTGCAGTGTTGGTTAATTATAAACAAGTTATTCTTAGGGGAATTATTAGTGCTTTATAATACATCACGTTTATAGGAGGAGAAGGTAAATCCAGGGAGTTCAGCTGTTCATTTTTTTTTTTTTGGTACTGGGGATTGAACTCAAGGTACTTGATCACTGAGCCATATCCCCAGCCCTATTTTTTGTGTTTTATGTAGAGACAGGGTCTCACTGAGTTGCTTAGCACCTCGCCATTGCTCAGGCTGGCTTTGAACTCGCGATCCTCCTGTCTCAGCCTCCCTAAGTGCTGGGATTATAGGCGTGCGCCACCACGCCCGCCTTTAGCTATTCATTTATATATCTGAATGCTGGGTGTTATTTTATTTTATTTTCTTTATTTATTTTTTTAAAGTTTTTTTTCTAGTTGTAGATGGACATAATATCTTTATTTATTTATTTTTATGTGGTGCTGAGGATCGAACCCAGTGCCTCACGCATGCGGGGCAAGCACTCTACCACTGAGCCACAATCCCAGGCCCACTGGGTGTTATTTTAGTAGGGTCTATGGGAGTTGACTTAAAAGGGAAAGACCAATTATTTGTACTCAAGAAAGTTCAGATTTTCTTAGGAAAATACAGCATTTTGATTTTAAAAGACTTATAACTCCAAGCAATTACAAACAGGCATGTAGTAACATAATACCAAAAGAAGCTTGCTTGCCAGGCACAGTGGTGCATGCCTATAATCCTGGCAGCTCTGGAGGCCAAGGCAGGAGGATAGTGAGTTCAAAGCCAACCTCAGCGAAAGTGAGGCGCTAAACAACTCAGTGAGACCCTGTCTCTAAAATAAAATACAAAATAGGGCTAGAGGTGTGGCTCAGTGGCCGAGTGCCCCTAAGTTCATTCCCCAGTATCCTCCAAAAGAAGCTTGCTTGCTTTCTAAGGAAATTAAATGATTTTTGTGCAAAATGGATATAGAGATAAATTGAGTTGGTGATATACTGATGTAGATTTTAAATAAAATGGGCACAGGTTTAATTGATTTCTGCATACTTATCTAAGAATGTCTTGAATATTTTTTAGTTCTTTTTAAACTTTTTTTTTAGTTGTAGATGGACACAAATATCTTTATTTTATTCATTTATTTTTATGTGGTGCTGAGGATCGAACCCAGTGCCTCATGCATGCGAGCAAGCGCTATACCACTGAGCTACAATCCTAGCCCTTGAAAATTTTTATAATAATTTTCCAAATTATTCTGTGGGTAGTAACTTAAATATGTTTGGGTAATAAGTGGTGTGGAGGTTGAACCCTTGCTAAAAGGAGCTTAAACTCTTGTTGTGTGGATGACTACATTAGGACTATTGGCTGGAGGTGACAGAAACCTCAACTAATTTGAATAGCAAAAGAGATTTATTATAAGTGCATAGGGTATCCCATAGAATCTAAAGGCAGGGATACGACTGGGGCTTAGGAAGGACCTGTACTTAGGGACTGGATCACCATAGGGAACCCAGTCATTCTTACTGGTTTTTTCTCTGTTCCCTCTTTCTGTTCTGTTATTTTCCTGAAGACTAGTTTTCTCAGTTTCTTACTCTACATGGCAGATAATGGTAATAGCCAGATCTCCTGAGGTTGTAATTTCTCCAGTCAGGAGGGCAGCTAGCTGGAAACAGAATCTTACTTCTAGTCTTCCAATTTTGCATTCCCTGTAAGGGACTAATTGGTCCAGCTTAAGTCTGGTGTGTATTCCTGGGCCAATCACCTATAGACAGGAGGAAGGTCACTCACTGTAACAGTACAGAAGGGTTGAAGGAAAGCAGCAGTTTTTAGAAAAAGGTTGGTAGGTAGAAAATCCAAGAAGTATTTACCAAAGTACTCACAAGATGCACAATACAATGAAGATTATAATGATATTCATTTTTTATTTTTGAGATAGGATCTCACTGTGTTGCCCAGTCTGCCTAGAATTCAAGTGACCCTGCTACCTCAGCCTCCCAAGTAGTTAGGATTATGAGCATGTGCCACTGTGCCCAGCTATGATATAATTTATAAGTTGACTTCAATAAAAATGTAAATAATTAGTGGTGTGGGCCAAGAGATAAATGTGTGAATAATGTATTGCTGAACCTTAAGAATGTGCTATGTAAAAAGAGGCAGACACCCAAAAAAGCCCCCAATTATATGATTCCATTATATGAAATGTCCAGAATAGACAATTCCATAGAGACAGAGAGTAGATTAGTGACTCCTGGGGGTTATGGGGAGTAAAGAATGGGGAGTGACTGCTAATTGGCACATACAGGATTTCTTTTTAAGGTGAGGAAATGTTCTTGAAATAAATAGTGGTGATGGCCACATAACCTTGTGAACATACTAAAAACCATTAACTTGTATACTTTACAAGGGTGAATTTTGTAGTATATAAATTATATCTCAGTTTTAAAAAAATGGTATTTATCCAAGTGGGCATGGTGGTATATACTTGTAATCCCAGCAACTCAGGAGGCTGAGGCAGGAGGATTGCAAGTTTGAGGCCAGCCTAGGAAAATCAGCAAGACCCTGTCTCAAAATAAAAAATAAAAATGGCTGGGGGTATAGCTCAGTGGTAGCACTCCCCTGGGTTCAATCCCCAGTACTGCCAAAATAAATAAATAAAACAAGTGGTATTCATCCATAATGAGCTGTAAGTTTCCTTTTTACCTCATTTTTTTGGATCCATGATAATCATTGATAAGATAGATTTTATCTTTCTAGCTTTACTCAGTAGAGATTAAAAATTAGTAGGTTGATGCCACATTATAGCAGTTTAAATGATTTCTGAGTAAATTTGGATTTCTCCATGTCTTTGGTTAACATAAGACTGTAATTATAGCAAAGACACTTTCAAACACTCATGATTGGCTATGCCTATGTGGTTAAAAGTGAGGATTCATATGGGTTAAGATTGTACTGCAAGGATGTAACCTTTTGAGACTGATATAGAACACTACCTGTGAGCATCATTTACTACCTCTGTCCATCTGGGAATGCCTAATGGACCACTGGAACTCCTTTTGCCTTTCATTACCTTCCAGATCCTTCTACTACCTTGTCTACAAAAAGTGAAAAACACCCCAGTCTCACGTCTGATATTTTCCTAGAGCTTATCTGAAATGACAGAACTGGTGCTGGAGGGCAGTGAAGGAGAGCAGGCGGCTCTTGTCAGGTCTAGCTGCACAGCCGCTTTCTCAGCCCCATCCTATATTCTAGTCAGAATCTTCATGCCTTATATCCCACTCTCTTCAAATCCTTAATGAAATAGGAAATTGATTCCAGATATTTCTCTAAAATTGAACGAAATCTTAAGTATTTGAAGTGTCCTTAAGAAGAAGAGGGCTCCTATCTGTCTCAAAGTGTTTCTGTCTCTGTGGTTCAAACTCTGGATGTTTTTTCTCCCCATGGAGATATTAGGTGGTTAGGTTCTAAGGTGTTAAAATACAGTACTGTGCTTAAAGCACACCACAGGTCAAGTATGCTTCTGTGAACTGGTCTAGGGGCATGACTGTCTATAATATTTTTCGTCCTTGTGGAAGCATGCTGATATCCTTCTTACAATTACATGTTAAGGAACTTCTGAAATGTAAGCTACAAAGCACTTGTTAGGTTACCTTTATTCTGAAGATTCTTTTTGATAAAATAGATCTCTGAAAGAGATTTATGAAAAACTAGCAAAGCAAATCATAGTGGAGATATCTAACACAAATTAGGACAATAAATCCCAGAAAAATCAGCTTCAAAACCAATGTAAGGCTGGGTGTCATGGCACACACCTATAATCCCAGTGATGAGGAAACTGAGGCAGGAGGATTGCAAGTTTGAGGCTGGTTTCAGCAATTTAGTGAGACCCTGTCTCAAAATAAAAAGTAAGAAGGGCTTGGGGTATAGCTTAGTGGTAGAATTGAACCCTGGGTTCAATTCCTGACATCACAAAGAAAACAAAGAAGGCTGGGGATGTAGCTCAACGTAAGTTCAGTTCCCAGTACTGTCGGGGGTAGGGAGAGTGAGAACCAGAGGAGGAAAAATAAACTTGGGTGTAATTAATAAGTGTCACAACATTAAAAGGGAAGAGGGAGCATGTAGGAAACAGGAACCCACCCACACAAGCCTCATTACTTGACAACTCAAGCAAATAGAAGCAAATTGATACGGTGTTCAAAGAGGTGAGAGAAAGCTAATGACTGTAGAAAAGAATGTGCTGAAATGAAAAAAAAAAAAAAAACAACTAAAAATATCACTGGCAGCAGGAAAGAGGTCACAGTGCACAAAAATAGGTAAACCTAAAGATTCAGGAAAGGCAGGGGTTCCCTCTCATAGATAGTCTCAGATAAAATACATTACAGAGCAGAAGCCATAGGGAAATTTTCAGAGTTTACCATCTGAAATATAAAAAGAACACTACAAAATTTGGGATGCCAGGCACAACTGAGATACTACATGTTGGTGGACTAGGTAATGGGTGCATGAATATCAGAACAAGAAGAAAACAAAGTGTATGGAAAAGTAGTGAAACCCAATAAATAGTAATGCAGCGGAGCCTGTGCATCTTCAGCACTGATTGAGAGTGTTCAAGCTTTCAAAAAGTAAAGCTACCAGAAGTAGAAATGGTTAGAATGTATAACTTATAATTAGGGACAAAGATGATAGAAAACTTTCCTGAACTGAAAGGTCATCTCAGTGTGCTGTTGAGAGTACATAGAGTCCTACAGAGGAGTGCTTTGTCAAAAATTATTTCCCTTTCTGGGCACCTATTTATGAAGTCCTTAAACGCAAAACAAAAATAACAATTTCCAAGCTGGGTGTGGTGGCATGTACCTGTAATCTCAGCTACTATGGAGGCTGAGGGAGGAGAATGACAGGTTGGAGGCTAGCCTTGACAACTTAGCAAGATCCTCTTTCAAAATTAAAAAGTCTGAGAATGTAGCTCAGTGGTAGAGGGTCCTTGGGTTTGTCCTCAGAACCATTTATTTTAAAAAAATCCAAGAGAAAAGAGATTTAGAAATGTAATCATAAAAGCAACTTGGAACCTTAGACTTAGACCTTCTTGGAGAAAGAAAGTCCTTGTGGAGTCAGGAGAAAGCATTAGATTCCTGGGTAACCATGTGATTTCCTAAAAATGGAGATGTTGTAAACACCTACAAAAGTAATGGAACTCTGAAAGAACTTTATCAGAGGGTTTTTTACTATGATGTAAATAGATAACTAAGTCATAAGACTAGCACCGCCCAGTAGAGCTTCCTATGGTTGTAGTGTTCCAAATTTGTGCCAATACAGTAGCCATAGCCACATGTGGTTATCAAGCCCTTGGAATATGGCTAGTGGGACTAAGGAACTATGTTAAATTTTATTTTCATTTAGATTTAAATAGACATATGGCCAGTGGCTAATGCACAGGATGACAGAGTTTTAGAGTATAATACAGGTTTCATGGTATCAATATGGAATTTCATTAGATAATATCAGATTTTTTAAAAAATATTTTTTTATTTGTAGATGGACACAATATCTTTTATTTTTATTTTATTTTTTATGTGGTGCTGAGGGTTGAACCCAGTGCCTCATACATGGGAGGCGAGCACTCTTCCACTGAACCACATCCCCAGCCCTAGATAATATCAGATTTTGCCAGGATAGGAAGAAGGGTAAGCAAAGAAAGACAAACATAACTGTAATTTTTATATTGCTCCAGAACTTTTAAGCTTCATAACTTATAATTTAAAAAGTAATGAGAATGATTAAAATATGTAGATTTTTTCAGATTAGGAAAATTACTAAGAAAAATAATGAAAATATTGGAAAAAAGTATGGAACACATCAAACTGTTACCAGTGCTTCTTTCTGTGGAAGAATATTTCATTTAAAATAAAATATTACAGGCAATAAAATGGAAAACAAAAGATAAATAAAGAAAACAAGATTAAAACGGTTTTTTGGAAAGGATAGTTCATCTTTTGATGTAATAAGAAATAGTGTTTTATATGTGCTATACAATACTGTTAAAAAGAGAATGACAAGAGTAGTATCATAAACCTGTAGGATGATAGAATAGATCACAAATGCATTGTTTCTAATATTTATGCAGATTGATTATCTGCATAAAATATCAAAATAAAGTATACTGGTGGTTACTGGCTTAAAAAAAATCTAATAATCTGTTGCATGTAAGAGACAGACTTAAACTTATTAAGGGACAATCTAGCCTGTCATGACCAAGCATTGAGAGAAGCAGCATAAGATAAAGTTGATTTCAGAGTAAACCAGAGAAACTCTCGAGTTGTGTTTGTCAGGTAGCAGGAAGATGGTAGATACTTGTTGGTGGAATCAACTGAGAAGTAAATAATTATCTGAACAGAGAAACAAAATATGTAGAAAAACCAGCAGAAATGCTGTAGAAACAATAAAAGAATTGTACTTAAGAGATGTATATTAAAAAAAAGAAAGTAGTAAGAAATTTAGGTACTGAGGCTTGGTTTTACCATTGTTTATCCTTGTGACCTTGGCCTTAACCTCTCTGGACCTTAGTTTATTATGAGTAATGAACACATTGGATTGAACTGGATTAAGTTTTTCCCGTCTTAAATTCTGTGACATTTCAACATTTCACTATTAGAATAAGAAAATTAAGCCAATAATGGGTTAGTAAATTATGACTATAACTAGACAGGTGAAATTAAGTAACAAAGAGAAAATATTGATAATTAAAAGGATTTCACCTGTTACTTCCTTTAAAAAAAATGAATGTAGAAAGATTTTGAAAACATATTTGGTGTCTCTAAGGGAGTTCAATAAATAGTCTTTTTCTTGTTTATGTTCTGAATGCTGAGAAATGACTCAAGGGAGATGCATAAGGATCCTAAAAATCACTTTTATTAGTGTTGAAGTCTAAGCTGGAGGACATGCTTTAAGTGTGAGCTAAATGGGCTTGCTAACTGAAATCCAGAATTAGACTCACCACCCATTCCATCCACGGCAGCAGCCAGAGTAGCACCCTGAAAACTTGTAGTTCTTTATGGAACTGGTAGGATGGAGCTAATTGATCATCTCGTTTGTTCTTCCCTAATTTACCACTAAGATGAATCATCATTCCTTTCCCAAGGTAAAGAAGCTAAAGGATGGAGAGAGACCAGTAATATTTGGTAGAAATTCCTCCTCATAGACACCAGAAGAGAGGGGAAAGGTATTAAAAAGTAATAAGTACCATATATTCATTGTAGAAAAAACCCAGATAAATATAGAGAAGAAAATGCATATAGGTTAAAAGCTCACTGACTAAACATAACCACTGTTAACATTTTGGTGTCTCTCCTTGAAGACTGCATGTTACATAGTTAAATTTTAAACAAAAATGCAATTAGATATTCATATAGTATAATAATTTCCAAAATGAATTCAATATTGGTAATCATAACTCACATTTGTTACAGACCCCTATATAGTAAAAATGAGTGTAGTTGATATTTTTTGTGGAGTTGCCTAGCTCAATGATTTTTGTCCTCCCTGGAAGTGCTCCTGGTGTTCGAGGCTAGACCTGTAGCAACTACATCTGTACTCTCTGACTCTGCCTCTCAGGCCCCAACTGGCTGATCCCATGGGTGCATACCTGACCCAAACTGGGCTAGTCAGATGTTTCCTTTGCAGAAATTTTGATTTTTGTTTTTTGTTTTTTTGGTACCAGAGATTGAACCCAGGGGTGCTTAATCACCGAGCCACATCTGCAGCCCTTTTTTATATTTTATTTAGAGACATGGTCTCACTGAGTTGCTTAGAGCCTCGCTAAGTTTCTAAGGCTGGCTTTGAACTTAATCCTCCTGCCTCAGCCTCCCAAGCTGCTGGGATCACAGGTGTGAACCATTGTGCCCAGCTAAAACTTGTTTTTAATAAAAACATTCTGATAGTTTTTGTTTAGCGTTTTTTAAAAGAAAACAGTTTATCTAAAATTACCTAAAAAAGAGATGCTTTATGGTAGAGGAGAGATAATTAATAATCTTGTGCTCAGCTAAATTGCAGTACTCTGGTCCAGACCTTCAGGTCACTCTGTTTAAAGTCAAACTGAGCCTTCTGTTTTTTGGTTTTTTATTTTTTGTTTGGTACCAAGGATTGAACTCAGGGGTACTTGACCACTGAGCCACATCCCCAGCCCTATTTTGTGTTTTATGTAGAGACAGGGTCTCACTGAGTTGCTTAGCAGTTCATGTTGCTGAGGCTGGCTTTGAACTTGCAGTTCTCCTGTCTCAGCCTCGCAAAGTACTGGGATTACAGGCATGTGCCACTGTTTTTGACACCCGAAGAAAGTATTGCTAGATGAGGCTCTCCAAAACCCATGTCATTCAATTATTAGAAAGACTGTGCAGCTATTATAAATAAATTGACATTTGGGCTTATTATTTATTATTTGTACCAGAGATTGAACCCAGGGGTTCTTAACCACTGAGCCATACCCCCAGTCCTTTTTATTTTTTATTTTGAGACAGGGTCTTGCCAAGTTGCTTAGGATCTCACCAAGTTACTGAGACTGGCTTTGAACTCACAATCCTCCTGCCTCCTCCCAGGCTGCTGGGATTACAGACATGTGCCACATGTAAGCCCAGCTGAATTTTGAATCGAAAGACAGATGGAGAATCACTGTAGCCTATCACATTAAATCCATGAACTACACTTGAGGTCTTCAAAGCTTCTTGGGCTCCTATTCCTTTTGAGACTTGCCACACTTTTTGGGGAGTGGCTTTGCTATTATTGTTTCACCTTAGATTAAAAATAAAATTCAGCAAGGTGCAGATGTACACGCCTATAATCCCAGCTATTGAGGAGGCTAAGGCAAGAGGATTGCAAGTTTGAGGTCAACCTTGGTAAGTTAATGAATAAATTTAGAAAGGGCTGGAGATATAGCTGAGTGGTAGAGCACTTGCCTAGCATGTGCAAGACTCTGGGTTAAATCCCCAGTGCCACACACAAGAAAGAAGGAAGGGAAGGAGGGGATTTATTGATAACTTAGGAAAATAATTCTAGTTCAAATCTTAGACATTTTTTCAAAAAAGATATTTCCAAGTAGCTTTTTGCACAAAATGGCTTTTGACATTGCAGTTAAATTTTAAAACAAAATCAGTTTATTGCTCACAGGTGGAAATGGAAAGAGCTCAAGAAGAGATTTCAGGGGAGATTTTGAATGTAACACATCCTCTAAATTTTTTCCAATGAGATAGTAATTCTAGTCCAGTGATTCTTAGTGCTCTCAATAAGAGCAGCGCCTTGGAGTGTATTTTGGAAATTGAGGGTATTTTGGTTATCACAATGACTGAGAAGGGTCCTGGCTGAATATCCTACTATGTGTGAAGTAGCCCAACTCAATTAAGGTTTGTTCTGCAGCCCCTCCCTGCCTTCTGTGCATCTCCCCAGGCTAGCACCTCAATAAATGCAGTTTTGTAGCACATATAGATATTGAAAAATCTTCACAAGATATTAAAAGTTTATTAAGTTAAAGGAAGATCATTGTCTTAAGTTTCTTGTTGCTGTATAACAAAACACCACACACTTAGCAAGTTAAACAACACTTATATTAGCATGCAGTTCTTTAAGTCAGAAGCTGGGTTTGGCGATTTCTTTGCTCAGGATCTCACAAAACTGAAATCAAGTTCTCCAGGCCAGCTGGTTTCTTATGTGGAGCGTTCAGAGAAGAATCTGCTTGCAGGCTCATTCAGGTTGTTGGCAAAATCCATTTCCTTTTAGTCAAAGGTCTGAAGCCTGCATTTCCTTGCTGGCTGTTGGATGGAGGTCACTCCCTGCTCCTAGGAGCTGCTCTCCAGTCCTTGCACACAGTCTCTTCCATCCCCAAAGCCAGTTTTGGTGTATTGAATCTTTCATATTCTTGACTATATCTGATTTTCCCTGCTACCACCAGCAAGAGAAAACTGATTTTAAAGGGCTTGCCTCATCGAGTCAGGTCCACCCACATAGTCTCCATTCCTTAAAATCAATTGACTTGAGAGTCTTAATTACATGTGACAAGACATCCAGACTGTATATAATGATGTCATGGTTGTGAAACAAATTTTATTTTGGGGTAGTTGTAGGTTTTCATTTTATACTAAAAGTAGCTCTGGTCAGTTATGCACTGTTATGTTGCCTCTTGCATCATGGTTTTTCTTTTCTTCTAACTTATCTTCTGTTCCTTGTTGCACCATTTAGAGATTTATAAAGTCTCCATGGTATTTTTGTAGACTAGACATTGGTTGTATATCTCAACAGGATTTCAGGACAAAAGGATAGATTTTCTGTGATGCTTTCTTTGTATCCCACCCCATGACATAACCCAGGAGATTATTTTATTTATTTTATTTTAATTTTTATTATTTTTGGTACCAGGGATTGAACTCAGGGGTACTCGATCACTGAGTATTTTTTGGTACTGGGGATTGAAGTCATGGGCACTCGACCACTGAGCCCCATCCCCAGCCCTATTTTGTGTTTTATTTAGAGACAAGGTCTTGCTGAGTTGCTTAGTGCCTCGCCATTGCTGAGGCTGGCTTTGAACTCGTGATTCTCCTGTCTTAGCCTCCCTAAGTGCTGGGATTATAGGTGTGTGCCACAGCGCCCATTCCCCAGGAGATTATTTTAACACCACACTTTCATAAATAAGATTGCTCAGGGCATGTAGTTCAGTGTAGAGCAAGCACTTCCCTAGCATGTATGAGGTCCTGGGTTCAATCCCCAGCACTGCAATAAATACATACAAACATAAATACATAAATTATAGCTCATTTGAGACAATGTACTTCTTCAGTTCTCTACTTTGATATATTTCCGTTATTACTTAATACTATTTTCTATTGTTAGTCTTTACCTCTTTTTTATTTTCCTGTACTTGTCCAAAGTGGTTTCTAATAGTTTTTATTTTCAAATCCAAAGTTACTTACAATAAGTTGGTTATATACTCTGACTGCTTTATTATGTTTTTATATCCCCAAATATTTACATATTGAAATACATATTTAAAAAAATAAATTACTTTATTTTTGTTTCTTCTTGTCAGGACATTTAAAAAAATCTTTTTATGTAGGTATGTCATACCATCTGTGAATTTCATTTCAGATTGGTAAAGGAGGCATATCATACTATGATTGAAAAGGGGAGATTAATTCTGGTAGGGCTGAGACCAGTGTTCTATCATGCAAGAAAATATGATAGCCCTGAATTGCCACCAGTCCCTTCCTGTAGTGTCCTGTCATTAATCAGCAGTCTGGATATCTTGCCACATCCATGAATAGAATAGGCACTGCCATCTGTCTTCTTGTCTTGAAGAATACTCTTTATTCAGGTCTTCATTCCTCATTTTAATCTAGGTTTATCCTTTACTTTTCCTCAACTTTGTAGTAGGAAGTTCAGCTTATCTTGTTAATATTTACACATTTGAGGTTCTTAGCAGTGTCTTCTTTTGGAAAAGATTATGATTTGCAGCATGGTAATTCTTCTATTCTCCTCCGTTACCAGCAAATTTTTGCAGCTTGATTTTCTTTTTGGTACTGGGGATTGAAGTCATGGGCACTCAACCACTGAGCCACATCCCTATCCCTATTTTGTATTTTATTTAGAGACAGGGTCTCACTGAGTTGCTTAGTGCCTTGCCATTGCTGAGGCTGCCTTTGAACTTGAGATCTTCCTGCCTCAGCCTCCCACACTGCTGGGATGACAGGCATGCACCATAGCATCTGGTGCAGCTTGATTTTTTTTTTAACCCAAGCTCGCTCTCTCCACCCCACCAAAAAACAAAACAAAAACTTAGTAAAATAATAGTTTATGAGCACAGAGCCTCATCAGGCATGCTTCAGATAAGTCTTGTCAGATTCTAGCCTCTGTAGATGTCTCATAACTAGTGTACAATGAAATAATATTATAGAAGAAGCAGTAGAGTAGAAAAAAACCTAGGTTCTTGATCCTGGCCACCATTTACTGCCTTGAACAGGTTGTTTGGCTTTTCTGACCCTTGGTTTTCTCATCTGCAAGTAGAGATATCTGTCCTGCCTATCTGCCAGGATTATTGTTAGGATCAAACAGTTCAATGACTGCTAGAGAAATTCTGTCAAAATTATAAAGCCACGACAATTGCTGTTAGGTCTTATCGTCTAGAAAATTTATGATCAATCTTGTAGATGGCTTCAAATTACTTAAAAAAAAAAATTTTTTTTAAACTACTATTACCAGAGCTGAAACAATGCTAAATAAAGGATGACTTGAAAGAAATTTAGAAGAAACTACTTGGCCATTGCCATTGAGATAGAGTGGAAACAGCAGTCTCACCCAAGGCACTGGAAGTACAAATAGGGAAGACAGGCTCCAGGAGGATCAGCAGGGCTTGGAAACTAGTTGGGCTTGTAGGTGAGGAGAGGATGAACCCAAAAGACTGGGAGGCAGGTGATCACAAGGCATAGCAGAAATTTAGGAAGGAAAAGATGTGCTTCTCATTGAGTCCGTTCATGTTTGAGCTGCTCCTGGTGATGTCCAAGGCAGTTTGGAATATGGACTTGGAGCTCGAAGGCACAGGGCTAAGTTGGACCAGGAAACACCTCTGCAATAAGGTAATTGAATAAGGGAGGAAGGGTCTGAGGATGGAGCTTTATGGGATAAATGTCTGCATTAAAGGGCCTGACAGGCAAGAGGAGCCAACAAAGGCCCTTCATACTGTGTGTTACATAGTGTGCGACAGTTGTGTTCTGCAGTGTATGGGACATGGGAGGTGTTGTACCCTAATTCCTGTTGTGAGTTTATATATCAGAAAAGAGGGCCTTAAATCTGACAAACCGTGGAATGAAGATGAAATCTTCCTTAGGATGATATCTCCCAAAGATACACAAAGTAAAAATGAACAAACAAAAAACTGAGTAAGAATTTACATTTTGTTAAATAGTCTGTAGCAAAGTTTAATAACAAAATGTTTGTTTTTCAAAATCAGTATTGCTGGCAGGCATGTTTATATGAAATAGAACTATAATAGTATTGATTTTTTTTTTTTACTAATTCTCTTTTCTCCCCTTTTTTCCTTCTAGATTTTACATTGCGCTATAGGTAAGTAAGGAATTTTTCCCCTACTATGTACAGTCAGTTGTGCCTTTTTAAAAAAGTGATTCTTTTTGAATCTTTGATTCTTATTGAATATTGGAAAAAGGAAATCATTTAATCATGATATATAAAATTGCTCAAATTGGAATTGCTTCTGCTTTGTAAGATCATAAGTATTATTTGGATGTTATCACTATTATTTTTTGCAGCTCTTTCTGTCAATTTAAGATTTGTCTTCCATCTTCTTGGTATAAGGATAATGGAGAAACACTTGCATGTTTATAAAAATGTGGCTTGGGTCCTGATGCTGGGCTGTGTTGGAAAGCCCTCTGTGATCACTTAAATGGCATATTCTCTTCTTATCCTTAAATGGGAGTGCTACTCATAATTGCCTTCTTCCCAAATGAATATCATGTATATAAGAGTATAAAAAGGATTTGCAATACAGACGTAAGGAGTTTCTGCTAAAAGCAGCTCCAGTATGTTTTCCTTTTTCTTTTTGTTGGGAGGGGACAGTTACCACATTTTGCCCTGGAACTGTGGCATAACTTCTGGTGTGTGGTATCTAGACTTGTCTAATTAAAAATCAATTTGGGAAAGTTGACAGACCCTATAGAGCAAGCCCATGGTGGTTGCCATACATTCCAGGTTGTCTGTCAGAGGAGGATTTGATGTTGATACTCATTCAGAAGCACTAAATTTCAGAAAACTTGAGAACTACAGATCCAAACCATTATGGCCCTGATCAGTTGAACTCACAACTAAAATGGACTTCTATTATATTTAGGGCATTGGGCTTGGCACTGGGATATTCAGGCATGAGGAGACTTATTAGTTGAGAAAGACACGGCAAGTGGAGACAGCAGGCTGTCCACTGTAGGTGTGGCAGAGGTCACTGTGATACCTTGCCCCATGACTATTAAAGTATGTTCATTGTGAAGAGTTGTACCTCTGTTCTTTCCCACTTCTTACCTGGGGTCTGTGCATGGAGTTCAGGGACCTCTTGAAGGATATGCAGAATTTCATATGCATGTGCCTGTTTGTTTGGGTTTGATAGGCAAGCACTCTGCCGCTGAGCTACATCACTAGCCCCTTTTATTTTATTTTGAGACACGGTTTCACTAAGTTGTCCAGACTGGCCTCAAACTTGGGATTTTCCTGCCTCAGCCTCCCAAGTAGCTGGGATTATAGGCATGCATCACTGTGCCAAGCCAGAGCCATTTATTCTGGTATGGGTGGAAATTGCATCTTATTAATAGTGATGATAATGTGATTCAGCAAAAGTGGCCTCCAGAAGCAAAAGATTAAAACTCCAAATAAGGGGCTCGTCACTGTGGGAATCAAGCTTTTTGTCCTTGTAAATTAGTTCTTGTGCCACAATTTTTCAAAGTAGGTTGTTTGTTCTTCATTCACGATGCAAGAACAGGGTTTCTAAAATGCAGGGGTTGCAGCCTTCAACCTAAGATTTGTATTGCTTCATGTTTATTCAATATTTTTTCTCTACAAAATGAGAATTAAAAAAAAACAAAAAAACAGAAGCACCAGAACCCACCCTGAGGTATGTTTTTTTTTAAACATATATGTATATATATTTAAGTTGTAGATGGACACACTGCCTTTATTTTATGTATCTTTATGTGGTGTTGAGGATCGAACCCAGGGCCTCACGTGTGCTAGACAAGCACTCTGCCACTGAGCTACAACCTCAGACCCTGAGGTATGTTTTTTACAAGTCTGCAAACAAGAGCTGTGGTTTTTTATGCAGTATAGTTTGCATTGAAAGAGTTATTCTTTTTTCTCTGTGTTGTCTTCAAGATGAGATGTAGGGTGGCTCCTAGCTAACTTGCTCAGAGGTCGACCCTGTCCTCTGTTTGTTAGAGTGGAAGTTACAGGCAGAGAGACTGGAAATGAAGTTACCCTTGGTAAGACATGACATTAGGCATTTGGTGAACCTTCATGTTGTAAGTTACCTTGTCAATGTACATAATTTTGGAAGCTTTCTTTTGATTGATAACTGTGAAGTAGCTACTTGAATAAGAGCTGTCATAGTCCAGAGGGTAGTGTGTTGAAAGTTAGAACTTGGATTTCATTGACGAGAGATAAGAGAACTTTCACCTAGATACCTTGGATTTGTGGTTTCAGATATTTGCTGTATGTGCCAGCTTGTACTTCTCAAACTGATGGCATCTTTCATTAAAAATTTTAAGTGAGGGCTGGGGTTATGGCGCAGTGGTAGCATGCTCACCTAGCCTGCATGAGGCACTGGGTTCGATCCTCAGCACCACATAAAAATAAAGATATTCTGTCCACCTACAACTAAAAAATAAATATTTAAAAAAAATTTTAAGTGAATCTCAAAAAATTCACAAGCACCTTAATATTAGTTGTAGGGTATTGCTCCAAGTTGATTTTATTAGGTAATCAACAATGCCAAGAAGGTAGAGCTAATGCTGCAGAGACCCCATCTGCTCTGATTGAAGATACCTTCCCTCCCCCTAGTTGGAGCAAACTATTTGGAGCTAACTAAATCCTCTCTTGAACTGCAGCATCTCCTCCCCACCCCCATTTTGAGAGGGTTGAGCATTCATTAGTCATTAATAGTGCAGTATTGTTAAGGAACTGCTGTTGCTTGTTATTTAAAACCAGACATAACTCTCTCTGTTTCAGAGACAAAGGTCTCTGGAAGGAGCCTATTATGGTAGAGGGAAGGGACAGATTCCTTCAAAGCTCTCTCACTCCAAATTCTGCTTTCACATTTGTACCCATCCTTCAGGGTACAACTGGGTATAAAGCCAAAACTGCTTTCTGTTTTATTTTTGCAGTACTGGGGATTGAACCCCAGGGGTGCTATACCATTGAGCTAGACCCCCAGCCCTTTTTATTTTCTTTTGTGATAGAATCTGCTGGCCTCAAACTCAGGATCCTCCTTCCTCAGCCTCCTGAGTAGCTGGAATTATAGAATCAACTGCTTTCTTTGGTTCTACTTAGCTTAGTTGACATTTTAAAAATGAATTTTAGCAAATAGTATGGAAGAACAACAAGGGAATAATCATCTAAAATACAGCACAATAAACATTTGCTATTTTCCCAGAGAACGAGTTGCTAATCCTGAGGCCTGACTCCCTCTTAGTTACAGGGTGCTGGCATGGCCTCCATGTTCCTTGCTGCTTCTCTTTAAGCCTTGTTCTTGGCAGGACACCTCCCCACCCACCCCTTCCCAAGCCCATTTCCATCCTTCTCTCAAATGTGAGTAAGAACATTCTCAGATTCAAACATTGCTTTCTGCCTGGAGGTGTGTTTAGTGGTGGTAATAGCAGGGGGAAGGTGGGAAAATGGGCATGGCACAACCTTGCCCGGCAGGAGAGCCTCTTCCCTTGCCTCCAGACTTCTAAGGCTCAGTCTTGGAGAGTTGCCTGGGTATAGTGGGAGGTGAGCCTGGGTAGGAGGTTGCCAAAGCCAATCTTCCCCTCTTTTGCAATTCTGCCTTTGCCATTATTCAAGCATGTAGTTTTCCAGTATCCTGACCCCAGAACTGTACCAAAACCATACTGACAGAGCCAGGCACAGTTGCATCTATGCTTCCAGCTCCTAGGGAGGCTGAGGCAGGGGGTTTTCAGGTTCAAGGCCAGCCTAGGCAAATTAGCACAACCCTGTCTTAAAAACAAAAAAATGTACTGACGATATTCAAATCTTAATCTTTCATAACTCATTTAAGCCCTCCAAACCTACCTGGCTTAGCCTGCCTCTGCCTTGGCTCTAGTTCATTCTGTTGCCTTCTGATCAGTTTTCTACGCAAACAGGGACAAAAGAGAGAAGAAAGATAGTGTTGGCACCAGCACCTTCTGCTTCTGATATACAAGGCTTCATTCCCTGTTCTCTGAATAAACCACTTTTTCACACCTCTGTAATTTTGTACATACAGTTTCCTTTGCTGGGAACAGCCAGCCCTGCTGGTTGTTCCGTGCTCTGTGGGAATGTACTGAGATGCAGGGAAGGAAGAGAGAAGTCGAGCATGTTCATTAGGACTCCAGAGCACCTGCACAGGAGAGTGGAGGCTTACCTAGGGCTTATAGACACCGCCTGGCACCTAGCAAGCACTCAGTAAGCAGTGCCCAAGTCCTGGGAATTTCTTTCCTGCTGCCTTTATAGAAATAATCAGGGGTTTAGTGTCACTGGAAGCATCTCATCTTTATAAGATAATTAGTTTGCTGTCCACCAGAGACCAAGCTTAGACAAACCTATTAGAAACATTCCTAGTTGTGTGACAAGTCGGGCATCTTTCTTCTGGGTCTATTCTTCATATCTGAAAAACTAGGGCGCTAGACTAGGTACTTGATCTCTAACATTCCTTATGGCCAGATGGTACGAAATTCTTTGAAACAGTAACTATGTCACTTTGGAGACCACTGATCTGAGTGGTGGTGGAAAGGCCAGAATGTTAGATGTTTGAGGGGATCGTGTGAGTGTTAGGGAGTGCCAGTACAGTAGTTTTACTGCCATTTTTCTCCCTTCATAAATTTTGATAGTCTTAACAAAAAGCAGATTTTAGTACAAGAAACACCAGTCTTCTGTAATGTTCATTTGTCTAAGTTATCATTAGATGGCGCTCTTGTAATAGGAAGAGGATTTTTCTCTTGGAAGTTATAGAATTTCTGGAGGCCTTCTAATAAAAATAGATATAACGAACCAAGAGCAGAAATCAAGGAATGATCATCTTGGCTAGAGAACAGAAAAACGGGTATTTTTCTATCACTGTCCTTTGACGTGGTCATTAACATTTGAGGTAGTAAAAATCTGGATCTTTCCATATTTCCCTAAAGGAGATTATTTTACAAATATTTCCTAATTATAAGGTATAATATATTATTAAAATCTAAAAGAGCTGTTTGCTTCATTAAAAGGTGGTTCTGTTTCAGAAGTTCTCTGCTGAGATGGTTTCCACTTTTATTCTTAGCTTCAAAAGCCAGGTTAGTCTAATGAAATTGGAAACACGGTCTAGAAACTGAGATAACTAAATTCTGTTAAATCTCACAGTGAAAAGTGTAAATAGTCTTTTAGCCAAAGGATGGTCTGACTCATGATTCTGTGGCAGGAATTGAATGGTTAAAATATATATTAATAAAGAGACCAAGTAGTATCTGTTGTTTTAATTTTTATTTCTTTAGTGATGAGTGGTATGGTGTGTCTTTTCATACTTTTATTTATTTTAGCTACAAATCCTTTCAGATATGTGCTTTGCAAATATTTTCTCCCAGTCTATAGTTTGTCTTTTCATTTTCATAAGTGTCTTTCACAAGTTTTTAATTTTGATAAAGTATATCATAACCATTTTTTACTTTCATGGGTCATGGTTTTGGTATTGTATCTAAAAACACATTACCAGGGCTGGGTGTGGCTCAGTGGTAGAGCGCTTGCCTAGCATGTGTGAGGCACTGGGTTCGATTCTCAGCACCACATATAAATAAAAATAAAGGTCCATTGACAACTAAAAAATATTTAAAAAACACAACTCGCTATCAAACCCAAGGTCACATAGATTTTCTCCTGTGTTTTCTTTCTTTCTTTCTTTTTTTTTTTTTTTTTT
>PVHX01008992.1:0-33975 GCA_004024805.1 Geosciurus inauris | reverse complement strand
GCCATTGCTGAGGCTGGCTTTAAACTCGTGATTCTCCTGTCTCAATTCTCCTGTGTTTTCAACTGGAGGTTTCATAGTTTTCCACTTTATAGATAAGTCCATGGAGTCAATTTTTGTGAGCAGGTCTGTGTCTGGGTTTGTTTCTTTTCATATGGACACCTGTTGTTCCAGTACCTTTTTTTTTTTTTTAAAGACTATCCTTTCTCCATTGAATTGCCTTTGTTCTTTTTTCAGGGGACCATTGGCTATGAATCTGTTTCTGGACTATCAAAGATCAAAAGTGAATAATCAGTTGTGTGGATTTATATCTGAGTAGCATGTGTATTAATTTTGATAATACCAGAACATTGCTTTGACCATAAGTCTTGAAATGTGGTAGTATATAGTCCTTCATTTTTTTTTTCTTTTTCTTTTTTATTATTGTTTTTTATTTTTTCTTCTCAGTATTGTATGGGTCCTTTGCCTTCCCATATAAACTTTAAAATCAGTTTGTCAACACCTACAAAATAGCTTTCTGATACTTTGGGATCGTGTTGACTCTATAGATCAAGTTGGGAAGAATTGATGTCTTAAAAATATTGAGTCTTACAATTCAAGTGCATGGAATATCTTTTCATTTATTTAGACCTTTAAAATTTCTTTTATCATTGTTTTGCAGTTTTCTACATACAAATCCTATACCTGTTTGTTAGATTTATACCTCAGTATTTTATTTGGTGTTATAATAAATGGTATTGTATTTTACTTTCAAAATTTAGTTGCTTATTACTCATATATAGAAAGCAATAGACTTTTATGTAATAGCCTTATATCCTGAGGCCTTCTATACTTGCTTATATTTCCAGAATTTTTTGTGTAAGTTCTTTGGGATTTTTTTATACAGACATTTATGTCATCTTTGAACAAAGACAGCTTTATTTCTTTCTTTGCTATGTCTATATGCCTTTTCTTTCTTTTTCTTGTTTTATTGCACTAGCTACAACTTTCGGTGTGACATTCATTATATTCTTTACTCATGAATATAAAACTATTCTTAGGTCAGTTTTTCTCCCTACCCAGTTTTGAAGGCATGTATATTTCCTACTTCACTTTTACTATCACAATATAAAATTCAATGTATATCTCTCTTTTTTAAAAAAAAATGAATGTATGTATCCTTATTTATTTTTTGTTCATTGGTCCTGCCTTGCATTGAGAGTGACATTGTTAAAAATCTCTAAATATTAATGTTTCTAATTGTGCTAGCATCTTCTAGAGCATTTGCTTTAGCAAAAATGGTTGCTGTGTTATTTTATGCATAGATGTTTTTAACTTTTATAACTCAATTGTAAAGTGTGGCTTTGTGATTAAAAAGTGTTGTCTTTGATAGGCTTACTATGTTTTGTTTTGATTTTGCTTTGTCAGATATTAGGATCATGATTGTTTCCATTTGCCTGATACACCTTTGTACATTCTTTTACTTGTCTTTTAAGTCACTTTTGTATTAACATAGAGGTGAGCCTTATTTTGTGAGCCAATTTGGAAATTACTATTTTAATAAGTGAGTTAAGTGTATACATAGTTATTGATATGACAAGTATGTTTGTCTTACTCTGCCATGTTTGTATTATAATTTCCACATATGCTGTTACATTTGCTGTGTTTACCTACCCAATGTATTTTCTTATTTATTCAGATATTTAGAAATTTTTCTTTTTGATTATCCTAGTGATTACCATTATATATATACCCTTTTTAATGCCCTAGTCCTTTCTTTTCTTATTTAATATTTTACTGTCTAGCTTTTCCGTTTTTAAAGCAATCTTGATTCCCACCTGCACCCTCTATAGCAGTGAACCTAATTTTTTCCTCTTTCCTTTCCCTTCTCCTCTCATTTCTTTTACTTGCATTGTTCCTACCTTTTTAGAACAAATATTTATTACATTCTGCCCTGTGCTAACCTTTTAGTCTTAAGTTCACACTTTAATAAAGTCTACACTATAGTCAGTGTTCACTGTCAGCTTTTGCCCTAGTTTACCATCACCTTTTAGTTGGGTGAAACTCATCCTCTAGTAGTGTTAGGAACTTAAAGCATCAGAGATTTCATTCTATTTACAAGGTAATAAGTTAGTTTGTTACTGTCTCATGGGTGCTAGCAGAAGACACGAGACTCTTGGGTCAGAGACACTTGTTATTCACCACAAAAGCAGTAGCTGGAGTTCCCTCTTCATTTGCATTAGTTTTTCATGTCCCACACATGTGGTGGAGATGATACAGGTGGGTCCATATGAATGTCTGTGCATGCACTGTTTTGTTTTACAGAAGAGGAATGTAGAACTTGGAGAATCTTCTGCTTTTATAGTAAGTGGAAGCTCTTTGCTCAGGGGAAGATGCTACCTTATCCCTCAAGGATAAGTTAGGATAAGTTGTTTTACTTCCTTAAAACAACCCTAGAAAATGACCTGGGCAGAGAGCTGTCAGGTCTTTGGCATACCTGGCAGGAATATTCAGGAATGCTCAGGACCTATAGCAGATTGCCCCTCCTAAAAAGATTCCCAAGAAGGACTTATAGGCATAGCTTGTAGATACAGTATTCTCTGAGTTCATACTTACTTAAAAACTTTTTCTGTAGCCTTGATATTTGAAAGACCAATTTGCTAGCTAGAAAATTCTTGGTTTATACTTTATTCCCTTGAATTTCTTGAAAATGCTGCTCCATTATTGCCTTGCTTTTATGTTTCTCTTAGGAAGTCTGATGTCAACATAATTATCTTGTGCTTTTGAAATATTTGGACTTTTTACCTGAAAACCCTGATAATTTTTATGTGTGTATGTGCATGAATACATATAGTAGGTCTAATAGTTTTAGTAGGGTGTGCCTCTGAATTGACAAGACGGTTTTCCCAGACATTCAGTAGCCTCTTCCAGGATGTAGATTTGGGCCTTCTTTTTCTGGGAAGTGTTTTCTGGATTATAGTTTTACATTTTAGTTCTGTTTCATTATTCTGGCCTTTTTTCTTTTTAAGGGACTGTAGATTTATCATTTTTGCCTGTCTTCTCTTTCAACACCTTTCTCTTAGATCCCTTTTATTTCTTTATTTGTTCCTTTTCTTTTTTAAATATTTTTGTTAGTTGTTGATGGATATTTATTTATTTGTTTATATGTGGTGCTGAGAATCGAACCCAGTGCCTCGCATATGCTAGGCAAGCGCTCTACGACTGAGCCACAATTCCAGCCCTATTTGTTCCTTTTCATTTTCTTAGTTATTTTGCTCCCATTCTTCAGTGTTCTTTATTAAATTTTCATTTTAATCTGTTCTCCTTTGGGCACCCTAAATTTAGGCTACATTTCAGATGTAGTTTTGTCTTTTTCTTACATTTCTTAACCAAGCTCAATTTTTATTTCACTTCTGCCTGTTTTTTGTCCATTTCTAGTCTCAGTGTTTAGACTTCAGATTAAAAGTAATTTTTAATATCCCAAGTGGTTACTTAAGGATATTTAATTCCATTTGGATTATTGTGCTTATTTTCTTTGTGGTTGTTTTTTAGAGGGCATTTTCATTAGCTGAAACGTTTGGGTCCTTTTTTCTGTTTTCTTCTGATAATAGTTTTGTGTAATTATAAATGCTTTCATCTGTTCATTTTGTGGACAGAGTTGGAAGTTTGAATTGATTTACAAGATTGCTAGTTTGAAAACAGTCTCACCTGAAAATGTGGTGTAGAGTGGTCCTTATGGATGGCTTTTTGTTTGAAGAGGTCAGTAAGGGAGGAATTTAAGTCCCTTTTAACTTGTTCTCTGTTACCATTCAGTCACTAGAGGGCACCCTTTCCTTCTTTTTTACACATTTCTTCCCTAGTCCCCCCCCCCCCCCATTGCTGCTCAGGTCCTGCAGATTGAGTCTCTTCCTTGTTCTTGGTGCTCTGTCTGAAAGGGTACATTTTCAGTATTTTTGTTCTTAAGTGTTCTTCCATTTTTCCAAGTTCTTTTTGCACATAGTTCTGCAGAGGGAGCTTAAGAGATAGCTGTGCTAGAATTTGAGTGTTTTTCATTTGTTTGTTTTTAACTTAAAATGATTAAAGCTCATAGTAGTCTATTCTTAATTGTGCTAAGGGTATGTGTTTTGTGGGATTTTGTGGGGAGGGGGGCGAGTACTGGGGATTGAACTCAGGGGCACTCAACAACTGAGCCACATCCCCAGTCCTAGTTTTGTATTTTATTTAGAGACAGGGTCTCACTGAGTTGCCTCACTTTTGCTGAGGCTGGCTTTGAACTCACAATCCTCCTGCCTCAGCTTCCTGAGCTGTTAGGATTACAGTCATGTGCCACCGTTCCAGCTTGTGTGGATTTTGTTATTGACCTCTATAGATTTTTGAAAGATTTATAGTATTAAGTTGTTTAGATATATTGGGATTTTTCCCCCCGAACCTGTGCTGTATTTGTTGACTATATGTAAATGGGATTTTGTTTTCTTTTGTGGTGCTGGAGATCAAACCCAGGGCCTTGCACAATGTAGGTGGTTTTAAATTGTGTAGGTTATAACTGCACCTGTGGTTATATCTTTGTGCAGTTGTGATTAGTTCTTTGGGTAAATTCCTAGAAATAGGTCAAAGGTAATCTCATTTTGAGACTTTTATACTAGTGCAGACCCCCCAGTTGCTGTCCAGAAAACCCACAAGTATTTATTGAGTTTGTGTTTGTGGTAGGCACTGCACTGACAAAGACTGAGGATACAAAACTCAAGCCATGCTCGGGTGTGCTATGGAGCCCAGGAGACACAGAAGAAGCAGAGAAACAATAGGCAAGCGTTATGCCCAGGTTAACTTCAAAGAGGTGCAGTAGAGGGACACACAAAAGAGGTCACAATTTTTTCTGGAGCACTTTTCCATTGTGATCAGATTCATCTCTGTCTTCATAAGATACTTCCTCAGCTTTCTTACCTTAATGGAAACATGACTCTCCTTGAGGACAGCACTTCCCTTGCTGCCCCTCAAGGTGAAGCCATTTACTCTTCCACCCCCACCATTCTCCACCCCCAGCTTTTCTGTGTCTTAGGCCATCTGCACCTTTGCTGAGCTTCTTTTCCTTGTGTCTCTCACATATTGATATTTCCTGGGTTTTGCTCCTTAACCTTATTTTTCTTTATCATATAATCTCCCTGTGTAATCTTACCATTTCTTCTGGGGTTCAGTGGCTTCCACATATTCACTTTGGGGCCACACTCCCCTCCTGAGTTTCTGTCCTAGCTGCCCACCTGGACATCTCTTCTTGGTGCTCTGCAGACAACTCATACTCAACATGTGCAGAACCTCTCTCATCATTTTAACCCAGACCTTTCCTCTGTTCTCTCTGGGCCTATTTTATTTAGAGTTTCTGCCTGGGTCCCAGTCAGAAAGTCCTGGGGGTCAGCCTTTGCTTTTTTCACCATTTACCCTCTGTTTCTCTCTCTGCCTCTTTTCTTTTAGAGCACATTATATCTGCCTCTCCGTGTTTGTTTATTTATTTTTTAAATCTTGGCTTTCACATCCTACTCTCAAATCTCTCTACCCCTTTCTTTTTGCTTTTTCTTCCTGCATTTTTCTTGCCTCTTCATTTCTGCACATTATCTCCATTTCTCCTTTTCTACTTGTTCCCCAGTTATCCCCTCTGCATTCCCTGATCTGACTGTATCCTGTCCTCATTTCTCAGGCACTAGTCTGGTCATGTCCCTGCTCTTCCTTTAGACAGCTTGTGTTCAGGTGGGACAACTTGAGGCTGTCCATTTCTGGAGGCTAGGACAGGGGAGGATGCAGAGGTGGGCAAAGTATCAAATACTTCTCAATTAGAAACCAGTGTACCGTTTTCCCCATTTTCCTTCTGCACCACTGGGTAGGTCAGTGTTTGTCTTCCGAGCACACATAGGTTGTCAGATGATGGCTCTGTTGTGCCTTGAAGACTGTGCTTACCACTTTGGAGCAGAAAACACCCCCAGACAGCCTCAAGCCTGATAAAAGATATCTGAATGATTTAGATTGAGGGCTTTAAAGGAATGTCAGTCAGTGAACAGCAGCTAATCTTGGTGTTTTGATGGTGGCTCTTCTTCACAGCCTTCTTGAGACTTGGTTCATCTTTAGGTTTTATCACAGTTGTAGTCTTGAGAAGCATAACTAATAATTCCAGGAAGCAGTTGAGTTGAATAAAGTGTTTTGAATTCCTAAATTGTTCTGTTAATGACAGCTGCTCAGAAAGGAATCAAGGGTCTATAAATAATGGCAGATTAGCACCTTGAATAGACTGTCGGGAATCAAATAGCTTGTTCTTATAGATTTTTGGAAGTAGAATATATTGCTCCTTTATTGACTTACAAGAAAAATTTTAAAAAAAGAAAGGTATATGACAATTTAAGTCAGAAATAATCTTTCAACTTTTATATAGTCTGTTTATTTGGTGCTCTTTCAGGGCCCTCACCCAAGCTCATAAGCATGTACTCTACTGAGGAGTAGACAGCCCCTGTTTTTGAAAAGTAGTGTAGAATTTCAGAAATTAATTAGTTAAATTCATTATGTTTTTGAAGGGATATAAAGGATATATTTTCCCACCCTCTATAGTGATCAGACTCGTTATTGCTTCCAGGGAATGAATAGATACACAAAATCACTAAGTAATTACACAGTTGGTAGCTTACCTAAATATAGTTTGATATTGGAAATATGATTCTGGTGAAAGGTTCTGTAGTAAATTTTTTTTTCAGTCTTCAATGGACCTTCATTTTACTTATTTATATGCGGTGCAGAGAATCGAACTCAGTGCCTCACACGTGCTAGGCAAGCACCCTACCACTGAGCCACAACCCCAGCCCCCTGTAGTAAACATTTTTTGTTGTTGTAGCAGTAGTTTTCTGTTGATATGTTAAAAATAATCCCAAAACTGAGTCACTTAGAACAATCCTGTGTTCCTGTGTTATCATGTCTGTGTCAGGACTTCACGGCAGCTTAGTTGGATAGTTATGGCTCAGTCTCCAGCACAGTTGCAGCCAAAATATTGTCCAGGGGTGCAGTCATCTGAAGATTGGGCTGAAACTGGAGGGTGCCTGGTGGCAGGTCTTGCTTCCTTACTTGGGCCTCTCCATACAGCGCTGCTGGAATGTCCTCCATTACATGGCACTGGCTTCCACCAGAGTGAAGGCAAGGAGGAAGCCACGGTTATTATTACCTAGTCTTTAATGTCATCTACCATTATTTCTGCTTTTTTCTTTGTTAGAAGCAAGTTCCTAAGTGCACACTACACTCAAGGGGGAGAGAATTAGCTCTGCGTCTTGAAGGGAGGAATAACAAAGAATTTGTTTAATTCTACTGCAGCCTTGTTTGTCTGTTTCTTTCCTGGGGTTGAAGGTATTATAGTTTAGCAGTTAAGAATCTAGGCTCTGAAGCCATGCTTCTGGGTTTGATTCTGGTTCTACCACTTACTCACTGTGACCCAGTAAGTACAAGGTCTTCACCTTCTTATGTGTACAATGAGGAAAATAACAGCACCTATCTCACTGGACTGTGTGACAAGTAAATTAGTTAACATGGATGTAGCAGTAGGCCTGGTGCATGGTGTTATGATCTGGATTTGAGCTATCTCCCAGAAGCTCCTATATTAATGCAGGAATGTGAAACAATTGGATTGCAGAAGTTGTGGCCTAATAAGTCTATCCTAGTTTGAATGACTGGGTGGTAACCATAGGCTGGTGGGCATGGCTGGAGGACGTGGGTCACTTGGGACGTGTCCTGGAAGTGTTCATCTTCCCTGCGGCCCCTTTCCCCTTCCTCTCTCTTTCTGCTTCTTGATCCTGCCATGAGCTAAGCAGCTTTCCTCCTCTGGGCCCTTCGCTAGTGAAGTGCTGCCTCACCTTAGGCTCAGAGAAATGGAGTCAGACTGAGACATCTGCAACTCTGAACCCCAAATAAGCTTCTTTTCCTCAAAGTTGTTCTCGTGGGATATTTTGGTCACAGTGATACAAAAGCTGACTAAAACACATGGAATGCCCTGAATAATATTAGCTTTTATTATAGTTTGAGCAATAGTATCACCTAATTTTTTTCTCCCCTTATCTAATGCTAAAAGTAACCTAAAATAATGCTTGGACTAACAAGTCCCACCTAATACAGCATTTCTCGTTGTCTTGGAAATTCCTTTAGGAATCATACATGGATACACAGCAAGAGCCAAGTGAGCAAATGACTCAATACAGATTCCTCCCCCACCTCCCTTGTAGTAGGGTAGCAAGTGAAGACATATAGCTTCATATTGGCATACTTTAAGCAAAGTGCCTCCCTTTCCACTCTGAAGATGACCTGGAAAGGGCCTGCTGCTACACTGTACAGAAAACTAATCTGGGACTGGTGATCTGTGTTCAGTTTTCTTAAGGTTCATTTACATATTCAGTCCATGAATGTTTATTAAATTCTTTGGAGAAAGCAAAGGGATTCTTTACAGTACTTCTGTTGCTATGAAGAATCAAGTGAAATACATACTCCCTAGCTCTCTGGATTTTATCTCCTTTCTATACATTTCCATCCTGGATCTGTGGCTGATTTACCTAGATGGTTAGAGTATAGTGCTTGTGGGTTGAAATTTTTTTTCTTAAAATAATCTGAGTGGGGAGAGTAATTGCAGCTCCACCACTTTTAAAGCAAAATGATTTATTAAAGGGCAACCAACTATTTATAGTAGTTAAATACTTTGACTGAATGCTGAATTTATATCTGGTAGATCTTGACCTGGTGTTGTTTGTCACATTCTTGCACTCCAGAATGATACTCATGAATACCACATGTCAAATTACAAAAAGAAGCAGATTTTTAAAATTTTTGGACACAAAATAGTAGTGATTTTTTTTCAAATATGAACTCTGTTTTATGCATGATTCAGAAAATTATTCACCAGAAGAAATTATTATACCAAATTTCCACCATCATATTTCTTTTTTTTTTGGTACTGGGGATTGAACTCAGGGGCACTCGATCACTGAGCCACATCCCCAGCCCTATTTTGTGTTTTATGTAGAGACAGGGGCTCACTGAGTTGCTTGCTTATTTAGCGCCTCGCCGTTGCTGAGGCTGGCTTTGAACTTGCAATTCTCCTGTCTCAGCCTCCCTAAGTGCTGGGATTACAGGCTTGAGCCACCGCGCCCGGCTTCCACTGTCATATTTCTTTGTTTTTTTAAAAAATATTTATTTATTTTTTTACTTGTAGATGGACAGAATATCTTTATTTTATTTTTATGTGGTGCTGAGGATCGAACCCAGTGCCTCACGCATGCTAGGCGAGCACGCTGCCACATAACCCCAGCCCCACCACCATCATATTTCTTAATGATAATAGTTCCCGTAGCTGGAAAGTATAGTTGAAATAGCTGTTAAAGTGTTATCTAGTCCTGCACTCTGATATACTTAGTTTGACCTCTTAAGTCCAGCCCAATTTTCTTAAGATTTGGGGTTCCTTTTCTCAACTATAAAAGAATGAGACAGATTGCATTTAGTTATACAAGCCAGAATTCTGACTACAGTGGCTTTAACCAAATCAGGATTTATTTTTTCTAGATTAAGAGATGTGTCTCCCTGAGCTACCATCCTTAGTGTCTGACTTCTGTCTTTATGTTTGTGGTCCCACAGCTACAAGACATGATAAGTTATATGCTTATCATGCTCACACTCTAGGCAGAAAGTGGCCACACAATCAAAACTTTCTGGATGGGCTGAGGTCGTGGCTCAGTGGTAGAGCGCTTGCCTGGCATGTGTGAGGCACTGGGTTCAATTTTCAGCACCACATATAAATAAATAAAATAAAAAGACCCATCAACAACTAATAAAAATGTTTAAAAAAACTTTCTGGAAACTCCATTTATTATTTCTCATTGGTCAGAACTGTTTCACATGGCTTCCTTGAGCCGCAGGGGATTCCAAGGAAGCTAGCTAGCATTTTAGCAGAGTACTTATTTGTCATCCCGAATAAGACCAGTGTTTTGTTAATGAGAAAGGGAGGGAGATGGCCCAGTGGGTAAGCAAGCAACTAGAATTGTCTGCCGCAGTTTTGGATGGTTGCTAAAGTCCTGAGTCAGTGGACCAACTCACAAATCCATCCACCTGGCAGTAGAATATAGTGGTATTTTAATACTTAGTGTGAATAATTAATTTGCTTTATTTTTTAATGAGAGTTGGGAAGCAAAAACAGATTGGTTCATTCATAGGTAACATTCATGGTCATAAATCTCAGCAGTGACCTTGTACGTGATCTTTTTTTCCTCCTAGCAAAATTTTCTGTAGTATAAGGGGTACTTGAATAAATAAAATCTTCCAAAAGCTATTTTCAGTTTAGATTTCTGCTTATATGTGGTTTTTATTTTTTGAGTTTTGGGTTGGTGGTTTGTTTTTTATCAAAATGATTGTTCATAAGTTATTTGTAAAAATAGTTACACATTGTTTTGATGGAAATTGTTCCCATTTTGATTTTTAACAGAATTTGTAATATGGTAGCCATTAAATCAACTTTGAGTTTTTTGTTGTCGTTGTTTGTTTTTAATAAAAAGGTTTTATTTCTAATATAAAAGTAGCACATACACATTGCAAAAAAAAATTAGCTAATATTAAAGACATAAAGAGGAAGGTAAAAATCACCCTTGATCCCATTATCCAGAAATAATTATTATATCATCTTAAGATGTATTTCTATTTGTATTTTAGAATAATATAATATTTTTTAGGAAATATTTGTAAACATAGTTCAATGTGAGTAAGTATATTATCTGAGCTATCACTTGACATAAAAATTTGGAAAATTTTGGCTAAATAACTCTATTTCAATGTTTAAAAAGTAAATACAAGCCAGGTACACACCTGTAATCCTAGCTACTCAGGAGGCTGAGGCAGGAGGATTACAAATTTAAAAAAAATTTTTTTTTTTAGTGTAGATGGACACAATATATTTTATTTATTTTTATGTGGTGTTGAGGATCTAACTCAGTGCCTCACACATGTGAGGCAAGTGCTTTACCACTGAGCCACAAATTTGAGGCCAGCCTGGACAACCTTGTGAGACCCTGTGTCAAAATTAAAATTTAAAAAACAAATTTTTTTTTAAAGATTTGAGGATGTAGATCAGTGGTAAAACATCTCTGAATTTAATCCCCAGAACTGACCCCCAAAGTAAACAAGTTTATATTTGTTTTTCATTATTAATAACTGAAAAATTTTAAAGTAACATTCCTAAAATAGTTTGGCATCAGTTTTTTCTTACTGGTTTTATCTTGTAAAAAGAAATATAAACTTCTGCTCTGGACCTAGGATTTCCTTATTTCTCCCTGAGGCCATTTATTTACTTTTGAAGGAATCACAAATGACATATTATCAGAATAATAGCAGATGATTGATGTGAAAATACATTTTTTTGCAATGACCATTTAAAGTTCTGTGTGGGTTGGGTCTTTTTGTACCTGAACACTCATTTGCCTATCGTTTTCAAGCTGCAGATATATTCCACCTCTCTAGTTAAAATTAGCCAAGGAATTGTTAGGTTCAGGTTATAATTGCTCTTTCTCTTCTCTTCACTTTGCCAGCCTCTGCAGTACTTTGACAAGCTTCACTCCTCCTGCAAGCAGTGTTTTCAGTGTGTGTCTTTTATGTGCTGTCGACAGGCTCTTTCCATGTTCTGCTGGCCTCCTACTCAGGGAACGCCACCACTGCCACCACCCCCATATCAGTACAGGGAAGCAGAAGTTGAGCGGACTAAGTCATTTGTACTTTTCACATCTACTGTGTGCACAGCCCTCAGGAGACCCTTTCTTTTCTCCTTCTGTGATCTCTTGCCTATAGAGTCAGGTTACTCCCATATGGTTCTTGGTACCCTGATTGTAGGCACAAGGTTCACATAGCTAGGGTTTCCTACCATTCCCAGTGTAGATAACTGTGAGAGTGAAAATACTGTGTTTTCCACTGAAATTATTATTATTATTATTATTATTATTATTATTATTATTATTATTATTTTGGTACTGGGGATTGAACTCAGGGGTACTCAACCACTGAGCCACATCCCCAGCCCTATTTTGTGTTTTTATGTAGAGACAGGGTCTCACTCAGTTGCTTAGCGCCTCACCATTGATGAGGCTGGCTTTGAACTCGCGATTCTCCTGTCTCAGTCTCCCTAAGTGCTGGGATTACAGGCTTGAGCCAGCACGCCCAGCTTCTCCACTGAAATTATTTATTGGACACATTAACATTGTTTATTGGACAAATAGCATTATCAATATAACAGTGGGGTTCATTTTAATAATTAAAAAATGCCCTTAAATTCTATCACTTTAATCAACAATTTCATTTTTCTGTGTTTCCTTCCAGAGCTGGTCCATATACATTACATTGTTTATACTAGTATAATGACAGTGGCTGCCATTTGGATTCTTAGGGGTTTTTTCTTTAACACAATCAGTTTTCCATTTTGTTACATAATCTTTATAATGATACTTAAATGAGTTTATTTTTTCAGTAGTTAATTCATGTACATGGTACAAAATTCCAAAGATACAAAAATGTGTACAGTGCAAAGTGAGTCTCTCCCACTTACTCTGTTGGTGCTGATCCCCTTTCCCTTGTGTCTGTGACATAACACTATTTATTTAAATTTTGATTCTTTCTCTTGATTTATCAGTTTTTAGAGTTTTTCCCATAATCCTCTAAAGACAAGTGAAAGTTTGTGAGTTATTTTTTTCCATGTCAAATGTGTTTTTTTATTCTTTAAAAAGTTCAGGGTTTAGTTTTAAATCAGGGAGTAATACTTCCCATCAGTGGTGACATCTCTCACCATGTCAGATTGGCTTCAGCAGCAGTGCTCTATCAAATCCAAAAGAAAAAAGCAGTTTCATTTTTTTAAAAATATGTTTTATAATAACTTTATTTTATTTGTTTTTTTAATGTGGTGCTGAGGATCTAACCCAGTGCCTCACACATGCTAGGCAGGTGCTTAATCACTGAGCCATAACCCTAGCCCTCGCAATTTCATTTTTGAGGGGTAAGGATTTGGTTCTGAGAACAAATTAATATTAGTCTATAATTTAAAACAAAATGAGGGCTAGTGTGTTGTGTTACCTTATACACTCTTTTCCTCCTACACAAGCAAGAATGTAATTTTCCTAACCCAGGCAGGCCCTGATACACAACATACACACACTCTCCCCTTAAAAAGAAAAAAATCAGAGCATGTCAAAGTGACAATGAAAGTTCTTGGGTTTTAAGTTTATTATCAACTCATGGATTTTAATGTATTTGATGTGATTTGGTCCATTTTTATTTTGAGACAGGGCCTTGCTAAGTTGCCCAACCTGGTCCTGAACTTTTGATCCTCCTGCCTTAGCGTTCCAAGTAGATGGGATTATGTGTGTGCACTGTTGTGCCCACTTGGGAACATCTTCATATTGTCTTGTGAATCTCTTTGGAAAGGACTCCAGTTATCTTTTTTTTTAAGACTTTAACCTTTATTTTATTTAATGTTAAACATTAAAACATTAAAATTAACAATTTAACATTAAAATTAATTTGTTACTTGTTTTTATGTGGTGCTGAGGCTCAAACCTGCTAGGCAAGCACTCTGCCACTGAGCTGAAGCCCCAGCCCCCCAGTTATCTTCAATAATTTTCTGCTTTCTGGTATGGCAAGATGTTTCAGAATCTTCTTGTACTCATTGATACTTCTCAATTACTACAAAATATCTCACTGAATTAGATGTGTCATTTCATCCTTAGTAGAGAAGTTTTAGGTTGTTGTCATTTTCTAAATTTATAAATAGTTTTTAACCAATATTTCTTGTTGATCTATATACTTTTTAGTCTTTATTTTATGCCCTTAGCATCTCTGTTGATAAACTTTTTATTCTTTAATATACATGTTCATGTATAATTACTAACTCAAAACATATGAATATTATTTTAACTCTTAAAAAATATTGCCAGATTAAATTGCCAAAGGATTGTGCCAATTTGAAAAATGTAAACATGGTCGTTCAACATAATACCAACATTTGGGGTGTTATGATTTTTTTGAATGTTCATTAACTTAATCATATAAAATTACAGATATTCTTATTTGCTTTTTTACTGATTGTAAAATTGAATATGTTTATTAATCATCCACTTTTATGTTAATTGTACCCATTGCTCATTTGCCTATTAGGGTCTTGGTTTTGTTTTGTTTTGTTTTTAAACTTTTGGCCATTTATTACAAAGAATTTTTTAAAACTTAGTTTTCTCATTCTGTGCTTGTGCCTTCAACACTTCGACAGTGATTTTCTGTTCCTCAGTAAGGAAAGCATGTTTGATCCTGTCACACGCATGGAACCACCATAGGCCCTGCTAACATGATTTTTACATTTTAGATAGCCTCATAAAAACTTCAGTTCTCACAGCATGAACCCCTTGAAGTCTGCCTGGGTACATGCTATATGCAGATTTTGGTTCTTCCTCCACCTTCTTGGTATAAAAGTAAACACTTCTATTTCCAAGGATTCGGGACAGCCTTGTTTTGTGAGAAGCTGTATAGTAGGAAAGCCTTCAAGCCTATAGGAAATGCTGGATTCTTCTGAGTGCCTCCAGACATCATCCCTGGAAGAGCAATGGTCTTGATTTTTTAAAAGATAAAATAAAGCTGGGCGTGGTGGCGCAAGCCTATAATCCCAGCACTTAGGGAGGCTGAGACAGGAGAATCATGAGTTCAAAGCCAGCCTCAGCAAAGGCAAGGCGCTAAGCAACTCAGTGAGACACTGTCTCTACATAAAACACAAAATAGGGCTGAGGATGTGGCTCAGTGGTCGAGTGCCCGAGTTCAATCCCCTGTACCCCTGTACCAAAAAAAAAAAAAAAAGATAAAAATAATTGTGTTCTTTCTTTATATATATTAAACATTAATCTGTTGTCTTATTAGTTGTAAACATTTTACATTGCAAACATTTCATATTACAAACGTTTGAGACATTAATTACAACTTTTTAATTCTATTCTAGCCATATAAAGACCAAGACCAATAATTACCCTTGTTAGAGAATGACCACCAAATGTTAAACATTAAAATTAATTTGTTGTGCTCTGCTATCTATGTAATGTTAGCAAATTACTGTACTTTCTTCAGATCTCATGTCTACCAGGTGTTGTACCTGAACTATTATTAGGTGCTTTCCAGCTCTTAACAACCAAGACTTTCTTAGCACGGCATAATCCTTGCAGTTCCTTGCTCTTTAAATAGAGGAACTTTCCCAGAGATGCTTTGACAGCTGACCATCTGAGACAGAGAAAACAGTACATTGGTGAACTAGAACCTAGCATGGTAGTCAAAGCCATTTAATATATGAGAACGTGGCTTTTAAAAAAAAAAGAGCCAAGCACCACCCCAAACAAGTATACAGACCTTTTCTGTGTTTAAGTATTTCTTTCATGGTGTTAATCTATTTTTCCTTATTTTCCCTAAGCCCAGCTTCCTTCCCTGTATTCTTATCATGCATTGTAGTGTTTTGCTAGCATTTCTTCCCCCTAGTTTCCCTAATATCAGTGAGGAATCTAGTTCCACCCCAGAAATTTTGAGAGTAAAAGCAAGATAGCCTGCCAAAAACAGATATCTTTGAAGTCCCTTTTTTATATTTTAATATAAAAAAATGAATCCCCTCTAAAAATTTTAGGGAAAATCAGTATTCCAGCATGCACTGTAGCCTGTGATTGTCTTGAAAGTAGAATCGCTCATGTGAGGGTAAAATTCCCATGTAAAAATGCCTTAAGTTGCTCTTACATCACAGTGCAACTTAGTATCTCTTGATAAGTCCAGTGTAGCTGCTTTTTCCTACAAGGTTGAAAGTGTGAGTTCTTCCTTCTTTTGAATGCCACGTGAAATTGTTGGCTCACAGTTTGGGGCTCTGTTGTGTGAAAATTACATTATCTTTGAACAGTAGAATCTCAGCCAATGTGCTGAGAGGCCAGGACCTGAGACCACTGTTCACTCTGCACACATTCACCTCATGAAGAGCTGCCCACACTAAATTTTGTTTCCTTTTCTTTTGGTGAGTTTGAATAGGTTGACTGCTAGTAGGATGACACTGGGTTGGACCCTGCTACACATGTTTAGGGCATGCATGCCCCACTTTGAAAGCACCTCTGTACTGTTTAAGAGACTGTTTTGTCACCTAAAGGGAAAAGATTTAATTCTAACTGCATGTTCATTACAATTGGTAACACATGAAATATTGTACTTGTTTTGTTAGGTTTCTCCCTTTATATTCATTTCACTTTCATAAAAATGAAGCATGAATTCACTTAGTAACACTGTTCTTTTAGCACAGAGAAAATGCAGTGCCCTTTTACAGTTGAGTTCATGTTTTAGAAATGCCAACCTCAAAATAAATCCATAGACTTATCATATAAATACCATAATTTAGCCGTTGACTTCAATCTAAGACATATTTCTTTTGTCAGAGCTCGATAACGTAAGTGTGGTTATGTGAAATATATTGAAAATTGTTTTCCAGGGGTGTTTAAGTGCTACAGCCTCAAGAAGCATGGTCAGTTTTCTGTGTTCTGGGAAAAAATAACAGAGAACTGTCCTCTCTCTGTCTTTAGAAGAACCTGCTGTCATCAGGTCCCAGTGGTGTCAGTCTGCTTAGCCTCCTGCCTGACACTCCCACCCTTTCTTCACTTGGGCCAGGAACATTTTCTGTTTCCCTGAGATTACGTTGTATGCTAAGAGAAAGTATTTAAGAAAATTTCTCTGTTAAGATTGGAATTGGTTCAAATTCAGAATTGTGTTTTTGTTAGTGGTAAAGATTTAATTTCTTGCAAAGCATAATGATTTTTTAGTTTCGAAATTTTAATGCATATTCTTTTTATATAAGGAGTTCATATAATTTGGAGAAGTATAAAGAGTAAAGGTTAAAATAATTTTAAGGCTAAAGGTATAGTTCAGTGGCAGAGTGTTTGCCTAGTGTGCAGGAGACCCTGGGTTTGATCCCCAGTACAAGAAAAAGGTTCTAAATTCTACCAATAAAACAAATCTTCATTAATTTTACGTAAACATCATTCCAGAGAGCATTCTGTTCACATATGTATTAGCATAAGGAAGAAAAAGAAGATGGATGGAAGAATCAAGATGGAAAGCTTATATTAAGAAGAAAAAAAATGCATGATACTTTTCATTAAAAGCATTGAGTTTATCAAAATAAAACTTTTTGCACTATGAGAAATATTATTTACAATAAGATTTCTCTAAGAAAAAGATTATAAAAATTTAAATTTGAATTATAGTTAGCTGTATTTCAGTTTTATGCAATGTCTATAATTCTATTCAAGATATTTAAGCAATGCCTCTTAATTCTATTAAAGAAATGAGTATTGTTGCACTTTCTTCTTCTACCTTTTCTTCCCTGACTCCCATTTTTATATTATATGATTAATTTACTATTGTGATTCATGAGTATTTACATTATTTTCTGTGACCAGAATGAATTCAGTCTACTGTGGGCCCTTTACCATGACTTTTCTTTGGAATATTTTTTAATTGTAAATGAACACAATATCTTTTTCTGTATTTATTTTTATGTGGTGCTGAGGATTTAACCCAGTGCCTCACACATGTGAGGGAAGCGCTCTACCACTGAGCTACAACCTCAGCCCACCATGACTTCTTCTTTTTTTTTTTTTTTTTTTTTTTTTTTTTTTTTTTTTTTTTTTTTTTTTTTTTTTTTTTTTTTTTTTTTTTTTAATTTTTTTTTTATATATTTTTTTTTAGTTGTAGATGGACACAATGTCTTTATTTTATTGCTTTGTATGTGGTGCTGAGGATCGAACCCAGGGCTTCACACATGCGAGGCAAGCGCTCTACCGCTGAGCTACAATCCCAGCCCCCCACCATGACTTCTTAATTCCTAAATTTTTTATTTTGATTTATCTTATTTGAATGAATTTCTGACACTGTGTGTTTCTCAAGAAGGTCACATCAGTATTGTGTGCCAAATTTTTTTATATTTAATGATGTTTTTTGCTTTTTGCCTTGTTACATAGGGGTGACATCTTGGGTGGATATGATGCTCTTGAACATATTTTCTTTCCCTCACACCTCTGTAAAGTCACTTCTTTGTCTTGTGATATTAGATGTTGCTCTGAAGAAGTCTAAAGCCAGGGTGATTTTCTTACCACTTAGTAGATAGTTTTTGCTGTTGTTGTTTTTTGGTCTGGAGCCCTAAGTATTATCTTTATAACTAAGACATTTCTCTTTCAGACATTATGATCAGTTGTCAGTTCTTTTGTTTCAGGAAAATTTCTTGGATTATCCCCTTGAATACTTCTTTCTGTTCCATTTATTGGAAGATCTTCAGGAGATACATACACACACACATAAACACAGACACACACACATTTGGTACTGGGAGTGTAACCCAGGGCCTCCTGCACACTAGGCATGTGTCCACTACTGAGCTACATCCCCAGTCTTTTTTAAATTTTCATTGCCCAGAGTGGCCCCCAATTTGCAAACTTCCTGTGTCAGCCTCATGAGTAGCTGGGATCACCAGTGTGTGCCACCACACATAGCTTTAGGATGTTTCAAGGGAAGAAAAGTAGATATAGAACAATATGTATAAAGTGCTGCTTTCATGTTAAAAATTAGAAAAAAGAGGGCTGGGGTTGTGGCTCAGTGGTAGAGCGCTTGCCTCGCATGCGTGAGTCACTGGGTTCGATCCTCAGCACCACATAAAAAATAAATAAATAAAGATATAAAAAAAATTAGAAAAAAGAATGTGTTTAAATATATCTTTTACATTCACCTACATATTTGCTTTATATACATACCTTAATTATATTCTGAAATGATAAATAAGGAATTAATAATTGGTTGCCTTTCTCTGCATATCTTTTACACTTTTTGAATTTTAAAAAATGTGAATGAGTTATTGATTAAAAAACGCATGGGCTCTTCTGTCCAGATTTGTTTTAATTGCTGTGTCCCAGAATTCGTGTATCCATCCTCCAGCTGGATATGGGGCCTGAGAAGCTTGGCATCAGTGAGCTAGCTCCCAGGCAGTCATGTCCCTGACTTCACCATTCACTTCGCTTTCAGGCTCCATTCTGTCACGCTCCAGGCAGAAACTATGTTTCTCTCCAAACCTAGGCCCGTTAATGAATATTATCAGGATTTTGTTGATTCATTAGTATCACTTTTGGCGGGAAGGTTTGTACCTCGTGGAAGGAGTTGGACCATAATCAGTCCTTCTCTCTCTTTTTTTTCTTGGCTATCACTTTTTAAAATATATAGCATTAAGTTGTACCCATTCTTTTTTGTTTGCTGCCAATGATGTTGCTATTTAATGTTATTATTTTGTTTTATTTTTTTGGTACTGGGGGGTTGAACTCATAGGTGCTCTGGACCACTGAGCCACATCCCAGCTCTGTTTTGTGTTTTATATAGAGACAGGGTCTCACTGGGTTGCTTAGCACCTCACCGTTGCTGAGGCTAGCTTTGAACTCGCGATTCTCCTGTCTTAGCTCCCCAAAGTGCTGGGATTACAGACATGCACCACCATGCCTGGCTAATGTTGTCATTTTTTATTCAGTATATTGGTGTTTGGTTAGGGAGATTCTGTGATCTAGTTTCATTTGTTTTTTTGTTTTTTTTAAATATTTTTTTAGTTGTAGATGGACACCAATATCTTTATTTATTTTTATGTGGTGCTGAGGATCGAACCCAGTGCCTCATGCATGCAAGGCAAGCGCTCTACCACTGAGCTACAATCTCAGCCCTAGTTTCATTTGTTAACATTTACTTAATTCTTTAATTTCTGGAACTGTCTTTGAGTCTTCTGCATTGCTTTGGTCTGGTCTCCATTACCAGTGTATTCCTTAATAATTGGCTCCTCCCCTGACTGTGGCCTCCAGCTCCACCTGAACGCTGACCTGCTGTAGTCTCCATCTTGTCTTCTCTTTCCAATGTTTAACTTTCAACTTTGTCTTTGTCTTTGTCATATATGGCCAGTCTCCCAACCCCTCATACCCAGGCCATCTGAGGGAGGGCTGGTCTGAGCAGGGAAGATTTCCAGGGCTGCTCAGCTTTGCAGGACTCAGTGGTTTGGGGAGTCCTCAGAGCACCCTGGTTCTGGGAAAGCCAGATCCCTTTATACAAGCTTTTACTACATAAGAAACGCACAGCTGTTTCTTCGTCTGCCAATGTTTTGCTTCACAAGTTCATTGCCCTTTCAACATAAATTCCCATGATTATTTCTCAAGTTATACCCTTGCCTTGCCAAAGATTTGCCCTGCTCACAGAGATAATCTTTCTGAAACCAAAATGTGATTATGCCATTCTCTTGTTTACAAATGTTTAGTATCCTCTCATTACCTTTAAGAAAAACTCCTAAAAATAAGAGTTACTGAAGCACCTAGGTTGCAGCCAATGTGTAAGCCTATGCAGGGCTTTGTCTTGCTCACCATTGTATCCCTGTTGGTGGACAATACCTGGCACAGAATGGGTACTCCAAAAACATTTGTCAAATAAAATAACAAATAATAGGTGCCTCATGAATCTTATTTGAGTGAATTCGATCTAATGAGAGCTTTACTGATAATATTGCAGAATCTATGTCATCTGAAAATACCAATTTAAGTAATCAACAACAAAAAATCTGCAGTTTGAGTTTTAACATGCTGTGCCATTATGTTTAAATGAGGCTTAATGGTATATAATGCAAACAGAGTAGAAAAGAAAGAGGATTTGGTCTGTTTTATCTTTCTATAGTCCACATTCCTCAAGGATTTGTGTAACACATGCACAGCATACAATGTAGTGTGCTAAACATTTGGCTCACAATTTTGTGGCTACCAAAGTTGAAAAGGATAACTGAGTTATATAATTCTTATCATTGGTAAGGGGCAAACATTTTATAACATTAAGCTCTAAAACAAATTTCCCACCTGGGGCTTTATATAAGGGGCATGTGATAGGGTGCACATTTATTGTATACCATTCCTCTAGCAAATAAGATAGTACTACATTTTTTAACAATTTCTTACTAAATCCACCTGACAGTAACAGTAAACACATTCATGGCTGCCAGTTCTGTTCTGAGCTAAGATAATACGGTCCATCTGTGTGCCCTACTGTTTTTCCAGCTTGAAATCAATAATAAACTTAGATCTTTCAGCCTTCAAGTGGTCTTCCTTATAGAAAGGTTCCTTCTTCCTGCTGGCCTTTTGACTGATTCAGTAAAGCAGGCATTTTGAGAGTGTGCTGTCAGACAAAGACCTGAACTGTTTGTTGAGTGATGGGTGAGGTGGACACATCTTCCAGAGAAACCAAGTGAGAGTTCATATGAACCACATCATTTAGGAGATTCAAGATGCCTAGGCAGGCAAGTTCCCTGGTTAGGGACTGCAAGGCTCAAGACATCGCAGCATCAGCATCAAACCAGAAAGTGTTCATCAGCTTTTTAATCACTAATTAATCTCTAAATTTACTGCCAAGGGTGTACATTCTTGTATATTGCTAGTGGGAGTACAAATTCCTAACAGACATTTTGGAAAGCAATTTGGTGATGTTTTTCAAGAGCCTTAAAGACATTCATACCATTTGACCTAGTACTTCTACTTCTGGGAAGCTGTCCCAAAGAAATAATTCTTACTTATTTAAAAAAAAAAAAAGGCTATGCCTTAAAAAATTCTAAGTGTTATTTGTAATATTTCATTCCTTCACTTGTAGTATGAAGAAATTGCAGGCAATTTAAATGTCCTACAAAAGGAGAATAGATAAACAAGTATTATATTCCCTCAAAGGAATACCATGACTCACATTAAAGCAATTTGAAAAATAGAGAATTCTTAAAGCTTTTAATGAGAGAAGCAAAATACACAAGTATAAATAATAGTTGAACTGTACTTTAAAATATGCTTAAAGACTGGTGGGAAATACACCAAAAGAGTAAATTATTGTTTTTAGACACTAAAACTTGACTTTTTTGATTTTTGTTTTTGTTGTTGTTATCAGGAACTGAACTCAACCACTGAGCCACAAACCCTAGCCCTTCTTTAGTTTTTTTTATTTTGAGACAGGGTCTTGCTAAGTTGCTGAAGCTGGCTTTGAACTTGGAATCCTCCTGCCTCGTCCTCCTGAGTCACTGGGATTACAGGTATAAGCCATTGCACCCAGCTGAAACTTATTTTTTTTTTAATATTTATTTTTTAGTTGTAGGTGGACAGAATATCTTTATTTTATTTTTATGTGGTGCTGAGGATCGAACCCAGTGCCTCATGCATGCTAGGCGAGCACGTTACCACTGCGCCATAACCCCAGCCCTGAAACTTATTTTTAATAAAAACATTCTGATAGTTTTTATTTAGCATTTTTTAAAAAGAAGGTTATCTGAAATTACCTATAAAAGAGATGCTGTATGATAGAGGAGAGATAATTAATAATCTGTGCTCAGATAAATTGCAGTACTCTGTTCCAGACCTTCCAGGTCACTCTGTTTAAAGTCAAACTAAGCCTTCTGATTTTGACACCAGAAAAAAGTATTGCTAGATGAGGCTCTCCAAAACCCATGTCATTCAGTTATTAGAAAGATTGTGCAGCTATTATAAATAAATGAATTGACATTTGGGCTTATTACCTAGTCTCCTGTGGTTTTGATTAGTATGAGTCAGTCTCCCAGAGCCTGGTTTTTGCTGGTGAGTGGGATAAAATCAGATTTTCGAACTTGTAAATCTAAGGTCTAGCTCCTGGACTGCTCAATCCCCACCACAACACAGCAGCAACTCTTGGAGCACCACTGCACAGAGCAGCAGTCCAGCCTGTAGCTTTAGTGGCAAAAGAAGAAAGAACAAAAATGAAAGAAAAAATCAGATTATTACGTGATGAGCTGGTCTTTGAGTTAAAAAAAGAAAAAGTAAAGCAGCAGTGGCAACTAGAAATGATCTTTCCATACAGTGAATGCTTAATAACTCATATAAGTAACTTTTTTAATTCTTAGTCTTTTTTAACTTTTTCTTTCTTATTTGAAGTATGATCTGGCTAAGTTTATTCACTAAATGTTTGACTCACTAATTAGCTTCTTTAGCTGTATTACATAATTACATAACCAGGCTTTGTACTTCACTCATACACTTATTTTTTTTAAATAAAAGCTTTATTCAGATATAATTCACCCATTTAGAGTATATAATGAGTTGTGCAGTCATTACCACAATCAATTGTAGAACATTTTCATTACCCCCAAAAGAAATCAGTTAGCAGTTGCTTCCCATTTGCCTCCAAATTTTCTATCCCTGAGTAGCTACTAATCTTTGTAACTCTATAGATTTTCCTATTCTGCATGTTTCATATAAATTAAATCAGAAAATATGTGGTATGTGTCACTGGCTTCTTATTACTCAGCATAATGTCTTCAAGGGTCACAAATAGTGTGGCATGAGTGAGCATTTATCCTTTTATTTATTCATTACTTTTTATTTATTTTATTCTAACCTTTCTTTTTATGGATGTGCCACATTTTATCCACTCATTGTTTATTCATTTTGTTTCTACTTTGAGGCTAATATGAATACCACTGTGAACACCCATGTCTAAGTTTTTATGAAGGTATATATTTTCATTTATACACACGCACACCTTGGAGTAGAATATGATGATTCTATCAGTAGCTTTTTTCAGTGATTGTACCATTTTACAATGCCACCAGCCAAGTATGAGGGGTCCACTTGTCCACATCCTCTCCAACACTTGTTATCTTTTTAATTTTAGCCATCCTGTTATGTGTGAATATCTCATTTTGGTTTTGATTTGGAACTCACTGATAACTAATGACGTTCAAACATCTTTTCATGGGTTTATTGTCCATTTGTGTATCTTCTGTGGAGAAATGCCCTTCAAATTATTTGCCCATTTTTTAATTGAGTTATTTATGTGTTTTTTTTTTTTTACTGTTGAATTGTATGATTTCTTTATATATCTTAATGTAATTCTTTTATCATATATAATTGCAAATATTTTCTCCTTTCTGTGGGTTGTCTCCACTTTTAAGCAAAAAAGTTGATTTTTATGAAGTCCAGTTTTTTCGTGTGTGTGCTTTTGGTGTCATCTAATAAAAGCCATTGCCTAATTCAAAGTCACAAGATTCACACCTATACTTTCTGCTAAGAGTTTTATAGTTTTAGCTCTTACATTTAGTTCTTTGATCCATTTTGAGTTAATTTTAATACATGCTGAGGAAGTGGTTCCGTCCCCCCCTCTTTTTCTTTTTACATGTGGTTGTTTGTTCCAGCATCATTTGTTAAAAAGACAGTAATTTTTCTATTGAATTGTTTTGGCATCCTTATTGAAAATCAAGTGCTGGGCATGCTGGCACACACTGGTAATCCCAGCTCCTCAAGAGACTGAGAAAAGAGGATTGCAAATTCAAGGCCATCCTGGACAATTTAGTGAGATACTGTCTCAAAAAATAAAAAAGAAAGGCTGGGGATGTTGTTCAGTGGTAAAGCACCCCTGGGTTCAATCCCTGCTATGGGTCAGCTGACCATAATGTGTAGGTTTATTTCTGGAATATCAATTCTATCCCTTTTATCTATATATCACTGCATTTAAGTCTTTATCATCTTTTTTTTCTGCAAAGATATATTGGGCACCTCTGTATACCAAGCATTGAACTTTCCATATTCATGTTGCTTGCTTTTGGGAACCAAACTGTCCCTCTTCAAAGCCCAAATTTTCTTTAATAAATTCATTTGAGTTACTTTTTTTGGGGGGGGTACTGGGGATTGAACTCAGGGGGTACTCAACACTGAGCCACATCCCCAGCCCTATTTTGTGTTTTTATGTAGAGACAGGGTCTTGATGAGTTGCTTAGCACCTCCCCGTTGCTGAGGCTGGCTTTGAACTCGCGATTCTCCTGTCTCAGCCTCCCTAAGTGCTGGGATTCATTTGAGTTACATTTATAGATCTGATTTGTACCTGGTCTCTGGGCAAGTTGTAGTTTGTCTAACTATAAAATGTTCAGAAAGTCTGAGTGCATAGAGAGGGCTTGGAAGAATGAAAATTGGTCCGGAATAGTCCAATGACTGTGGAAGATGAGGTTGGTTTTAAAGTGGAAAGAGGACCTGCAGCCAGGCTGAGGGTTCTGACTTGTCTGGAGTTGCCCACATGCAACTGGAAAGGTCCAGGAAGTTAGTAAGCATAGTTGCTGGTGGTAGTGAGTCCAGGAACAGAGAAGGGCTGCTGAATTAAAAAACCCATAGTTCTGCTAGCTCCTTATCAGTGTAAAGTTATAAAGAGAAAATAATGCTTAGAGAAAAAAGACATTGCTGGGTTTAAGGTAAGTGAAGGGAGGCAAGAATTCTATATAATGATGGTGGTTCATCTTTATTTAATAGGGGTTATGGTTGTATCAATTAAAGGGATAGGCCAAGCCAGAGAACTGTAAACTTAGCAGAATTTGGCGATTACCTGAAATAAAGATGTTCCAGTGCTACAAATTGAGGGCATTGGGAGGATAATTGTATCAGTACTTGTAATGAACATGGTAAGAAGAAACAGCTTTAAAGATAATGGTCTCTGATTTCGCAATGCTGATTAGCAAAACATGCAAGATAAAAGGTACTCAACCATTAAAGAATGTATCATATCTAATATCCAGGAGCTTTCAGCATTCATTAGACACAGATAATGTTGGTTTCCTACCTACCATTTGTTTGTTTTGAAACCTACATTATAAAATGAACCTTCATTGTTCTGTTTTAAAAGTTGAATAGTAGTTTTTTCCTAGTCAATAAATGTAAAAAATACAGTACTTGGTAATTTGTTTTGAAGGACTTAAGTAGCCAGATTCTGTGGGTATCATGCATATTATTATTGTTTTGAAGGAGGAAAAAGTTTAATACTCACTACATTAAAAACGTTAGTGTGTATAGCAGTCTAGGTAAGTTTTAGTTGCTCAAGATGGGTTTGGTGGTAAACATTTAATGTTTTAGAAATGTATTACATGATGAAATTTATTCATCCATCCTAAAATTTCTTTCAGGAATTGTTCCATCTTCCGTTGTCCTGACTTCTTTCCAGGTGATGTCAAGAGTTTTTCTAATTTGGGCAGTGACACATAGTGTCAAAGAGGTAAGTAAAGTAAAATAATATTACCAAGTTGGCTTTTCTTCTAGGCACATTGGTTATGGTTAAAGACAAGACTCCAGGTCATACCAAAATAGCTGAGATAAAAAGTACGCATGCACTGTAGGAACTGGATCAAAAGTGGGAAACATACCCCAAAGCTATAGTGTTGCTGAAGAAAAGACTGATTAAATGGCAGAGTCCTGTGGTGTGATTCCCATGCAGCTTCGCTATGGTCTGCAACTCATTTTACATTTTTCTGGTAGCTTGTATCTGTCTCAGCATAGTAAACTCTGGGCATCTGCACCCTTGTAGTGGGAATGGGGACACTGGTTCCTCTTGGAGCAGTTCCATCTTCATGGGACCAGGATAAACAACCTTGTTCCTACCCAGCCCTCTAGGACTAATAGAATTGCCAAGTGTGCTAGGTCTGGCAGTTCTGAGTGCTCTGTAGGTGTAGTCCACCTAGAGTGGTAGATGCAGAGCAGGACCAGGAACAGCGGTGCAAGAATTAGGCAACAGCACTCATTGCATGGCTATGAGTCTACTCTCTAAGTTAGGTAATTCCTTGCTAATGTCACCTTGAGGTAGAGTACCTTTAGGCTACAAGGAGGATTTATTTTTCAGTTTTCTAGTCCTAATAGCCTATCACCAGCATCACTGGATTCTTTGGAACTCATGAAATCACTTATCTGTCAGCATCTGGTGTGTTCTTTGTCCTCTAGTCTTCTGAAATCCCTGTCAAAACATTTTGTTTTTCAAGTTGTATTTTGACAATTTAATTTGTATTTCCAACTAATGAGGTTTTTAAAAATCTTTTTATTGGCCTGGGATATACATAAGAAAAAATGCACATAGCTAGTAAGTTCTTAACCAAAGTTTAATCAACTTTAATTAATAAGCTGTTGTTGTTGTTATATTCACATGGAATTTGCAGATCCATAGGTTTTCTTTTTTTTTTTTGGTACTGGAGATTGAACTGAGGGGCACTCGACCACTGAGCCACATCCCCAGCCCTATTTTGTGTTTTATGTAGAGACAGGGTCTCACTGAGTTGCTTAGTGCCTCGCCATTGCTGAGGCTGGCTTTGAACTCACTATTCTCCTGTCTCAGCCTCCCCAAGTGCTGGGATTACAGGCTTGCTCCACCGCGCCCGGCTCATAGTTTTTCTTTTTTAAGATCCTTCCTTGAAGACGTCTAAACTGTCCCATGCAGGAAGAAGGTAGGATAACTGCATACTTTTTTTAGTCATCATATTTCTTTAAAAAAAAAAAAGAAAGTTAAAAGAGAGGGAGATAAATTCTCATACAGCAAGCATGTTGCCCTTTGTTCTCACTCTTATATATGAAGTTAGGAAAATTGCATTACTTATAATTCCATGTCGTCTCTTCATTGACTATCAATCCTTTCTATAAATCATTTTTAACCTATATTTCTTCTTCCTATACTTTTGTATGTATGCTATTTCCTTTTCATTTTAACCAACCAAAATAATTTTATTTTTCTATAGTCTCAAGAAACCTAAAATTTCTTCTCAGTACTCACTCTTTATATCACCACTCCCACCCCCTGCACCATGCTGGGGAACAAACCCAGGGCCTCGTGCATGCTAGGCAGGCACACTACCACTGAGCTACCCTCAGTCCTCATTGACATTCTTAAATAGGTAATATGTGCTTTTGTTAATTAAGTGTATGAAGGTACATGAAGCCGAAGTATTGTCCACTAGAGTGTTCAATCACTTTGCCAAAAAAATAGTCATGCATGAATTGTCCAAGTGCCAGTGCTCCAGCTGCTTCAGTGACCATTCCTCTGCATATTAGTGTGTCCGCCAAAGTTGCTGAGCAGGTACCTCAAAAATACTTAAAATTCAGATCAAGTAGTTCTGTTAGTCAAATTGTTGTTAATAACATTTGCCAGCATTTCCTGGGCAGATCATTAAAACTGGTTGGCTTAAAAAGCTATTAAATGTGTCTGTAGATTACAGGTAGGTGAACCTGACCATTGTCCTCCCTGTCTGCCAGATGTCTAGATGTGACATTTAGCAGATGGTTTCAAATATATCACATTTGAGCTTTGCAGTATATATTCATTACATTTGCATGTTCAGAATTTTTCTCTGCAACCAAAGTGACCCAATTTCTGCTAACATTAGCATATCATTTTCTGAAGAGCATCCTTTCTGCCTTTTTGTCACCTCCAGTCCTCTTGTTTTTACATATACCCTATTGATTAGTTGACTTAATCTTTTCTCATGGAAATAGGGTTGAGTGTTTCTACGGATCCAGCATCTCAGTTCTTTTCTGTGAATAGAAACCCTCATTGATTGTTTTGTTTATAGTAGTAGATTCCCTTCTGGATCTCCCCAAGGCTCTGACAGCTATGTTGAAAATCTGTTGCTTTGACTTTTCAGAGGCCAAGCTGCTGCTATCTGTCACCTGTTCCTCAGCCCCTACTCTTGGCCAAATGGTATTTTGCTTGCTTCAGAGTTTCAAAGTAACTGTAATTCAGTTTGTTCTGTACAGTATTACACATGACTTCATTCTTCTGTTTCCTGAAGCATCTTATAAATGCTTGTATTTTCCTTCTGTCCAGCTCTGCTTACTTTAGTGGTGGGAACGATATGACTAAAGCAGACAAAAATTGACCTCAGAAATTACTGCTTAGTAAAACATATCTCATTTTCTCATAGTAATGTTCAGTTTTTTTTTTTCTCTTAGTACTATATAGTTTCTTTTTCATATTCCCTGCTAAAGGAGACAAGTGGAATTCTTTGTTTTTGTCATATTCTGTATGGATTCGACTTGCTCCACCCTCCATGGCCTGGTCATGTTCCTCATGCTCATTCTCCTTGTTTTTCTGTAGTTATACATGATGTGCTAAGATACAGCTTTTAAGTCAAGATCCGACTAGTTTCACATTTGAGTTGTTTCCTCTCAAGAGGCCCCTGTAGGACATACACCCTCACTTATCATTTTCATCCTTTACCCCATGGAATGCTAGTCACATAAATGTCATCATGAGCACTGTGGAACTAAAGGTGATCAGATAGTTTTCTTTATGACATATAAAGTTTCATCCATCAGCTAGTGTGACACCTGAGTCAGCAGGATGTTAAAGAAAAAATTGTGATCTCTGTACTGAAAAGGTTTTTCTTGACTTAATCAGCAAATAACCTTCCCACTTGTTTCTTCTCAAAGACCCTAATCTATGAACAAAGAGAAGCTCTGGAAAAACAACCATCTGGGGAGTAGAGATGGGGGTGGAAAACAGAGGCGTGATCTAGCAGACCTGCTCCATTTCCAGGGTTTTCCACCTGTCTCACACCTGAACTGGCTCCTTCCCTACCCCTTAGCCAGGCTGACCACTGCTGCTGCCACAACTGGCCTCTTCAGGCATTTGCTCCCTCACCCTCTGTTTGGGTCTGTGCTTTTGTCTTTCCATTGAACTGAGATGGTATTGGCATTTTTCAAAATGAACTCCAATGGGAAGTGCCACCTTCTCTCCCTTACCATGACTCCCCTTCAGAAAAAGATAAGGGCACATATTCTTCATTATCCAAAGAAAATTAAGCTTAGCCCCAGATGCCTGACAAAGATAGATCGCTGCCCTATTCTTTTTCTGGCTAAGCACTCTGGAAAAGCCACCTCAAGTCTCTCCTGAGTTCTTATAGTAAGATCACTGTGTTTCTGGAGCAGAAGTGCCACAGGGAATGGTTGAAGAAGCCGCTGCTGGGCTGTCACTATGGCTTTATCCCAAGGGCAGTGAAAAACCTCTATACTTAACTAGGGGTAATCTGCATAAAATTTAAATATACCTCCGAATACTGAGCCTTCTCTCCTTTCCTCCTCATCATTTTCTACCATTAGATATGTTTTTGCTCATCATTTTCTACCATTAGATATGTTTTTCCACATTCTTGTGGAATGTTTTGTGAGTTCTGATTTCTCCAGGTATCTGTTTCCCACTTCGTTGTAGCATACTGCTGGGCTCTGTGAGACTTTATCTATTATTCTAGCCATTCAACCAGATGCTTACAAAAATCTTGTAATCAGTGTTGACTATGCTCAATGGCATACAGCTGCAATGCTAGCTACTTGGGAGGCTGACAGGAAGATCGCTAGTTCAAGGTTAACCTATGCAACCTAGCAAGATCCTTTTTCAAAATAAAAAGTATAAGGAGTTGGTGAAGTAGTTTAGTGGCAAAGAACCCTTAGGTTCAATCCCTATTGCAAAAAAAAAAAAATTTCTTGTAATCAGTGTTTAAGAAAGTTAATACCTCTAGTTCCTTATGATTGTACTGGTTGTTTGATGTATTATATATAGGCGGCTATATCATTTATTTTTGACCACCATCTCTGGAGGTAGGTTGTAGCCTCCATTTAGAGTTTAGAAGCTGGAGAGGCTAAGGGACTGTCATACCCAGCAAAGGGCAGAGTTGGAGTTAGACTTCTGAATCCAGGGTCTTCCCACCACATCAGAGCTGCCTTCTTCTGGCTCTTTGAAAATGTGATGTAAACACATTCTTATTTTCCTTGTGCTGACTTTTCTAGCTGCCCTGTCAAATGGAAATCCCTGCCTGAGATCCAGGAGTGGATCTCCTTTTCAACAGTTGTATCCTATTGAAGGATTCTACGGTTAAATCAGTGTGCATCAGTTGTGGGCCTTTTGTTGGTGCATATCTGCAATATTTTGCTTCCCCCTCTCTCCTCCCATCTCCCTATCTCCCCTGCCCCCTCCGCTTTTTTTTTTTTTCTTCTTTTTTTATTGCTCTAGTGGTTCTGGGACAAATCCCTTCAACTAATTGACTTTCTTCCTCAAAAATTCCAAGATAGTTTTTTTTTTTTTAATATTTTTTTAGTTGTAGATGGACACAATGTCTTTATTTTATTGCTTTGTATGTGGTGCTGAGGATTGAACCCAGGGCCTCACGCATGCGGGGCAAGCGCTCTACTGCTGAGCTACAATCCCAGCCCCTCCAAGATAGTTTTAAAAATGGATTTATGCACTATTTGGACCAGAATTACCCAGAGTATTTATTAAAAATGCACATTCCAGGTCTTAACTCCACACATAATATTGAATTCTGGGAGTAGGGCCAGGAAATCTGCATTTTTCAGGTAATTTCATGCATTCTAAGGTTTGAAAAATGCCCTTAGATACTTGTATGTTGTACTGTAATTTTTATTTTTCTCTTCTTCTTTTGTTTCATGTATATTTAGTTTACTTGAAATATAACCAAATCTCAGCATCTCTTTCCCAAATCCAAGAGCCATTATTTTAAAGTTGAAAGTCTTAATCTGGGCTAGCGGCACATACCTGTTATCCCATCCTCTTGAGGCCAGCCTGGGCAACTTAGCAATACCCTGTATCAAAATTTTGAAAAGAGGTTGGGGATGTACCTCAATAGTTGAGCACCCCTGGGTTCAGTTCCCAGTACTGCAGAAAAAAAGAGAGAAAAAAAGAGTTTTTTTTTGTTGTTGTTGTAAGAGTTCCTGGCTGGGTGCAGTGGTGCACACCTGTAATCCTAGCAGCTCAGGAGGTGGAGGCATGAGGATCAAGAGTTCAAAGCCAGCCTTAGCAATTTAGCAAGGCACTAAGCAACTCAGTGAGACCCTGTCTGAATATAAAATACAAAATAGGGCTGGGGATATGGCTCAGTGGTCAAGTACCCCTGAGTTCAATCCCCAGTACCAAAAGAAAAGAATTTCCTTAAACTGTTCAGTGAAGTTCCTATGGAGTTTCCGGTGCCTACTCCAAAATCTAGTATCTTTGCTGATGATCAGGCTTGAAGAGCCCACCTTTAAGGCAGAAAGAGATCTGAAACTACCACATCAAAGAAGTAAGACTAATTCTTAGCCAGGCGCAGTGGCATACGCCTGTAATCCCAGCACTTTGGAGGTTGAGACAGGAGAATCACGAGTTCAAAGCCAGTGTCAGAAACGCGAGGTGCTAAGCAACTCAGTGAGACCCTGTCTCTAGATAAAACACAAAATAGGGCTGGGGATGTGGCTCAGTGGTCGAGTGCCCCTGAGTTCAATCCCCAGTACCAAAAAAGAAAAAAAGACTAATTCTTTTTTTTTTTAAACATCTTTGTTTTATTTATTTATTGTTTTTATGTGGTGCTGAGGATCGAACCCAGTGCCTCACATGTGCGAGGCAAGTGCTCTGCCACTGAGCCACAACCCCAGCCCCAAGACTAATTCTTGTTTAAGAAAGAGGCATAAGGAATCCAGCTGCTTTACTCTAGAGAGGCACTGGGAAGGGCTCACTAAAGGGCATGTGTTTCACACTGCCTTGCCACCACAGCAACCCAGAGATATTCAGCAGGGCATTTCCACCTAAGGCAGTGCTATTCCAACATCTGTCCTTCTGGGACTTCTCCAGAAATGTCACCCACCCAAGACAACTTTATTATCCTCTAGGTAGTCAGAACTCAATATTCTAGAGTATGGAGGCTTGGCACCTGTGACTTGCAGGAGGAGTTGGTAAGGTCTGGCTTTGCCGCTTACCTTGAAACTTACAACAAAGCACTTCAACTTTCTGAGCCATGTTTTTCTCATCTTTAAAATAGTGATGCGAATATCTGACCTGTCTTATGTCATACTTTTTGTGAAGATAAGAATGTATGCAAACAAGGGGACAGTGTTTAGAAACCAAGATCTCAAGCTTACAATATTTTGCTGAGCAGCTTCTGAAATCCCTTAAAAAGGGAGTGGTTTGGGAAGAAGTGTCACTTCCTTATAGATGGAACACAATTTTCTTTTTCTTCCTCTTTTCCTCTTCTTTTTCATTCATCTGGAAACTAAAACACTAGATAAACCAATACCCTAATTACCCCCTTCCTTTTCTTGTGTTGGTTGCCTCATGGGTTTTCTGCTCTGCTGTATCCCCCATATGGGCTCACAATAAGCTCATGTTCTTTCCCGCCTCCTGAGATTGCTCCTCTTGTTAGCCTTTTTTCTGTGACTGCTCCTCCCTAGCGACCAGTTGTGGTCTTCCCAGCATTCTCCACCCATGAATGGAGCATGGTGATATAGAAAGGGCAGCTGCTTCTCCCCATCGTTCAATGAGGAGATGAGAAGCTGTGTCTGGAGGCACATCATTGCCTCCTCAGGTACTGGGCCTGGACCAGAAGCTGTCTTCTTACTTCTGTACCCTCTCCACAGTGACATCACATCAGTTAGCAGAGGCTATTGAGATATACTTAGTATCCTTTGTTCCCCTTGGAAGCTGTATGTCTAAAATTCTCCATCCTATTCCATCTGTTTCCTTACTTTCTATTTTAAATATTTCTGTAGGTGGATTTATATCACCTTCACTTTTAAAATTAGCACCACTCCTAAAGGTAAGAAAAAAATCTTCTTTTATTTTATTGTTAATCAAACACTGTCAAACTTCAGGCATCTCTTAGGCAAATGCAGCAGCATTTCCACATCTGTTAATTAGGGACACTGAAAGATTGTGTTACTTACCTCATGGCCAGGTGGTTTCTTTTGCCATTACCTGTAGTTAGCCTGGGTGGTTTGAGCAAAATCAGAATGTCTGTTTTTCTCTCAGTGTCTTTCTGCTTTTTTTTTTTTTTTTAAATATTCTTTTAGTTTTTTTTTTTTTTTAATGTTTATTTTTTAGTTGTAGGTGACAGAATATCTTTATTTTATTTTTATGTGGTGCTGAGGATCGAACCCAGTGCCTTATGCATGCTAGGCGAGCACGCTACCACTGCGCCATAATCCCAGCCCCATCTTTTAGTTGTTGATGGATCTTTATTTTATTCAATTATTATTTATATGTGGTGCTGAGGATCGAACCCAGTGCCTCACATATGCTAGGCAAGCGCTCTACCACTGAGCTACAGCCCCAGCCTGTCTT